>CABHPR010146924.1:21667-49022 GCA_902168415.1 Peromyscus melanophrys
ACACACACACACACACACACACACACACACACACACACACACACACACATACATAGTGGGTGTGGGTGTTTGCATGAATGTATTAATGTACAGTGTATGAGTGCCTGGATCCGTTGGAAGCTAGAAGGCGAGGTTAGATCTCCTGAAACCAGAGTAATAGATGGTTGTGAGCCATGGGAGTGCTGGGAACAACATTTCGAAGCTCTGTAATAACAGTAAAACTCTTAACCTTTTAACCACTGACCCATCACTATAGCTCCACTAAAGATGTATATATTTTTAAGAAAACAAGCTCTAATGCATATTCATAAAAATGATATCAAGAATACTGGCTTCAGAAATCTGGAGGTGTTAATTTCCCTGTCCAACATTTGGAAGCAAGAAAATGTGCTAATTTTCAAGAAACAGGTTTTTCTTTTTTTGTCATTAGATCCTGGGTCTTGTTTACAACATTTCTCACTCAAAAATTGGATGAAAATTATTAATTAAAATATTTAATTAAGAATTACTAAGAATAATCGATGACAACACCATGTAACCTTTAGTTCAAACAAACAAACAAACACAGAAACATGTCAGATAAATGTACCACAAAGAGTTCAAATTATCAATGTAGAACGTTTTATATCATTAAACTTATTATGAGAAAATCAATTTCATGAAAATCAAGTGACTTATTTCACATTTCTAGAGGTTAAGTAGATGAGCTATCAACTGGAATATGTGAATATTAGTAGAAATCTTATCACTTTTTAATATATTGGAAAAGGACTACTAAAATGTAAGCATTTTATATTTAAATGATATGGTACTTTACTGTATATATTCACATTGAAAGGTAAATAATCTACACTAAGATTTTGATTTGTTTTGTTATACTTATTAACAAATCAGCATGGCATTTCAGTTAACTGTCTAACTTAATGAGTGCCATTGTGATATTCATATATACCCATAAATTTACAATGGTCGGGGCCATCCTTCTTTGCATTCCCCTATAGTACCTTTCTTTTCTTGCAGTCTCATTCCTAATCCTCAAGTATCCCTTTTCTGTTTTCTAGTCTTCTGTTTGTCTGTTTTCATATGAAAGAAATTATGTGAGAGCTGACTTTCCATGTCTATTTCATTTGGCTAACATGATGCTTTCTGTTTATAAAATGTTTATTCAATTTTATTGCTATATAATCCTCTAATTATATATATATATATATACACATATATTATGGTTATATATAAAATATTCTGTGTATATACTACATACACTATATTTTATTTAAATGTCAGCTGATGGACACTAATTCTGATTCCATAACTTGGCTATTTATAATAGTGATACCATATACATTGAGATTTCAATACTCCAACTATGTGCTTATATCATGTCCTTCAGGTATATATACCTAGAAGTTCTGTGGATGAATCATATTATAGCTCTACTTTTACTTTTTAAGAAACACACCTATTCTTTTTCTCTAATGACTGAACTAGTTTAAATGCTGAACAGTAGTACATAAAGACCATTTATTCTCTAATATAATCAGTGTATGCTATTATTTCTTTTTTTAATGATACCCATTCAAACTGGAGTGGGATATAGTCTCAATGCAGTTAGATTTGCACTACCCTAGTGACAAACTCTATACAGAACTTTAAATATAATTATTAGCCATATGCTATTCTCTTGAGATATGCCTCTTATGATAACTTGCTAGCATTGACTGAATTGCTTCAGATGCTTTGTTTTTATATTTTTTTATCTCTTTACATATTTATACATTATGCATATTAATCCACTGCTCCCAAACCATTTCACAACTGTCAAATTCAGATGATGATTTAAAGTATATTAATTTTTGATTTTTTGCAATTAGAGATATTAAAAAATATTTACTCAGGAAAAATATAAATACAGGAATGCAGAACACAAATCTAAATAATAAGAATAATAATATACATATATACACAAATAAGCATGTATTTTCATATACCCTTTATTTCCGATGCTGGTGTGGATACTAGAGATAATCTGAAGGATAAGACCTTTAGAATCTGTTTCCTACAATATGCAAATTGAGTGGTAGCAAAGACACAAGAACATGAGAAAAACACTTCATAGGAATGTATAACACTATTTACACTATACAATTCACAATTTAAGATTAAAATTTAACATGATTGGTAAATTTCCAGATTTTTTAATCCATTTACACAATCCAATTTCTATATATTTCCATCACCCAATAAAATACCTATTAACTCAGATGCAAAATATCCTTATTTCCAGGATAAGTACCAAATGAAATTAACATAATTTATTTTCTGAACATTTTAAACATATATGGAGATTTCATATATGTCTTATAATCACTATTTTCAAATTTACTCATGCTATTTAGTATGCACCAAATAATTTCTTTATTCTTATGGTTGAATTCCATTTCATTGTATAGTAACACCTTTTTGTTCTTTTTTATTTAGTCATTAGTTGATGGCATTGTATAATTTCATGTTGAAGGCTATTATGAATAGTCTTGAGGCTACCTATCATGAACATGTATTATTTGGATGTATTTTCATATTTCTAGCAGAAAATTAGAAGTGCATTGTGATATTGAACATTTCTTATTATCACCAAAATGGACTCCTAAACAATGTAGTAAAAATAGAAGGGAAGGAAAGCTCAGCAACATGGAGTTGAATTCACCATGGCTGACTCTGCTAGTGCCATTTCTCAGTATACACTCTATAAGGAGCACAGACAGACATTGTGCTATTAATATTATATCATACACTGAGTTAGTCATCTCACTACATTGTGACACCATGATTACATTAAGTATTTTCTTGGGGGGGGGGTTAACATCTAATTGAGTTCTTTTTTATTTTATAATTAACTTAATTTTACATATCAGCCACGGATTCCCCCGTCCTTCCTCCTCTCACTCCCCAGCCCTCCCCCACAAACCACCCCCCATTCCCACCTCCTCCAAGGCAAGGTCTCCCCTGGGGAGTCAGCCCATCCTGGTAGATTCAGCGGAGGCAGGTCCAATCTCCTCCTCTCTATCAACTGTCTCACTTATCCAGAGGGCCTGGTCCAGTTCCATAGAAGTTCTTCAGCCATTGGTTCACATTTCATGCATTTCCACTGGTTTGGGTATTTGTCCCTGTGCTTTTTCCAATCATGGTCTCAATGTCTCTCACTCATACAATCCCTCCTCTCACTTGCTGATTGGACTCCCAGAGCTCCACTGGGGCTCAGCCATGGATCTCTGCATCTGCTTCCGTCAGACACTGGATGAGAGTTCTATCATGACAGCTAAGGTGTTTGGCCATCCAATCACCAGAGGGAAAACATGCTTTGTACTTACTGAAATATAAATTTACTCTCCATACAAATTTATATTACATACATGTATTTTTCTCCCAAAATAAGAATCATTTGTTTCTGTATTTCACACAATATTCCCTGTGAATATCATCATATTACTCACCACCTTGAAGCAGATTCAAAATACTGGAGCAGCAATTATAAATAGTATCTACTAACACCAGCCTGGAGGTGGGTTGTTTTTCTCTATCAATTAAAACAATTAAAAGATCAATTTCTAAAAAGGGCACAGTGAAAAAATAATATATATTTACAAATATTGAAGTTTTGTTGACCAAAGAAGTATTATCAGAGCTAGGGAGAGTATTAACTCTGAGTGAGTTTGCAGTTTTATATTGTTTATGCTGTCTTGCCTAGTGACTGCTCCCCAAATTTCTTTACAGGTTGAACAGTGTCTATGTACTTCTTCTGCAGAAGGGATTGGACCTTGGTCTTTGTCCATGAGCATGGAAGTGGCTGCAATAAGTCTCCTTGTCTTGGATTATGAGCAAAGAAGCAGATGTAATAGGATGCCTTGTTTTGATGCCCAAGTGCAAAATAGACTATTGGTTGGTCGGGTTAAGAGTAGACTTTACACATGCCTCTGTTCTCTAAAGTATAACAGGATCAGAGAATCCAACTTCATGTGAGGAGAAATGATCTACCTTTCAGGAAATAGAAACACTGTTTGGGACAAAAAAATCTACATGGAGGTGGAAACTTCCTGGCTATTGTTAAGGGAAAAAGCCAAACAAATCTTAATTAGTGGTAGTAGATTTTCCTTGTTCCTATTTTAAAGGCTTACAACATCACTACAATGTAAAAGGTATAGAAAAGAGGATTACCATGTTCATAAACATTTCCTCCCTATATTTTATCAATATGTGTCTGTGTGTATAGTTCTCTTCTTTGTTTAATCCAGTTAACATGTTATAGCCCATATACTGATTTTGCAACATTTGCTTTGAGCATTATATATTGTTATTTTAAAATTAATTTTATTTATCATATGTGTATGGGTTTTGTTTGAATGTTTCTCTGTATACCACCAGGTCAGAAGAAGACATCAGAGTCCATGGGACTGGGGTTGTAGATGGTAGCCCATACCCATCAGATGTTGATAATTGAAATTCATCCCTCTAGAAGAGCCATTAGTGCTCTTACCTACTTATACATATTTCTAGCCCTTGTATTCTTATTTCTATATAATAGTTGTCATATAACTGGGTTTCAGGTTGATGAATAAATTTTAATCAAGGATTTTAACATCTATCCTCAGGAGGAATTATGCATAATTCCTTGTACCCAAAACAGTTTTACATTTTAATTGGAATATTTATTTTCGTGTTTTCTTTGAAGGTAGAATATGGTTTGTAGAGATGCTTATAGGAAACAATTGAAAAGCACATATATTCAAGCTTAATGTGAAATGGCAACTTTATAGGCCATGAGATAACCACATTTTTCCAGGTGAGGAGTTTATCACTTGATGATATTGACATTTGAACCAGTATGCTTAGTGTTAGTGAGAATGCTTTATCCAACTTGTGGTGGCTCTGACTTGAGCAGAAAGGTTGTCACTTGCTTGAATAAAATCAAATTCCTCCTATTTTAATGTCTTTGATCTGGGACCTTAGTAATTTTCCTGTCTGGAATATCAAAATGGACTATCAATTGGCCCTGTATCTTGATTTTGTCATGAATCAGTATAATCTGCTTCTCAGGTCTTCAGATATAGATTGTAAATATACCATTGGTTTTCCTGAACTTTTCATTTTTTAATGATTTATTTATTTATTATGTACACAGAAGAGAGTGTCATATTTCATTACAGATGGTTGTGAGCCACCATGTGGGTGCGGGGAATTGAACTCAGGACTTCTGGAAGAACAGTCTGTGCTCTTAACATCTGAGCCATCTCTCCAGCCCTGGACTTTTCATTTTTATATGAAAGTAAACATAACACTGTAGCAGGAATCTTAAAAGTTCTTATTAATAAAATCAAACCCAGGGCCAGTTATCGGGGTGAAATGCTGGATGGTCAGAGAGACAGAACAAGCCACAGCTAACCTCACCTCGACGGATCCTCAGCTGGTCTTGTTTCCTCAGACTGGAAGCCTCTGTGTCCTCATATCCAAATGGCTCTCAGCTGAACTGTGTGCTACTAGAAGTCTGAAAGCTTAAACAGCCAAATACCTAACCAGTCAAATGCTTCTAGTTTCTGGTCCTCATGCCTTATATATCTTTCTGCTTTCTGCCACCATTCCCTGGGATTAAAGGCTCGCTTTCTGGGATTAAAGGCGTGAGTCACTATACTTGGCTGTTTCCAATGTGGCCTTGAACTCACAGAGATCCAGAGTGATTTCTATCTCTGGAATGCTAGGATTAAAGGCGTGAGTGCCACCATTTTCTAGCCTCTGTATCTAGTGGCTGTCTGTTCTCTGACCCCAGATAAATTTATTAGGGTACACAATATTTTGGGGAACACAATGCCACCACATAACACATTTCAGTTGCCATAATTTTGTGATTCAATTCCTTAGAGGAAATATTTGCTCCATCTATTGTGTCTTCTAATATACATTCACATGTGTACCTACACCCCCACACATGTGCCCATATATATGAACATGCACACTTATGCCACTCATACAGAGACAAAAACAATTGTATAAGACATCACAATACAAGTGTACACACAAAACAGACAGATCATACACATACCTTAGCACCAAAGCATACTGTAGAGTAGTCATTGTTTTCTCTCCTTATTGGGCTAATTGCTACTATATTTGACTGAACAGGTCTTGGAAATTAAAAATCAATGTGACACCATGTATTCAAGAGGGAAAGAAACAGAAATATTTCTGCAAACTTTATAAAATGGAATCAGAAAGTGTAATGAAAATGCATCCTTTTAGTATCATAATTAGTAAATGAAAAAATAATCATGTAAGTTTCCATTGTGTGTGAATTGAAATTTAGAAGAGCTTTACTTACAGGCTTTCCAAACCCAATCTTCATGGCACTATTCTACACTAGGTCACAAAATCTTCACTAAAACCTGTTGTTGCTTAAATTCCTGTAGACTGAAATTTCTGAGGAAATAATGAGCCTGAGATTTAGAGAAGTTAGGTTAGACATCCTTAAACAACACAGAATACACATATTTACATATAGAGATTGTGTTTGAAGGCTCACATTTGCTTCTTTGCATCTATTTATTTGCTGATAAAAATAGAAATAATAATAATACCAAATTATTTAGGTTGTTTTAATATTAAATGAATTATAAGGCCTTTATCTTGTACAGAACAATGGATAAATGGATGTTACTCCCTACTTCATTGTGGAATGGTAGGTATAACATTGTAGTTTGAAATCTTTGCTTATAAACCAAAGATACATAAGCTGTGACTGCTACTTTGAAGTCTAAGGCCCTGGGAACTGACTTAGAGGGTCCTTTGACAAAGATTTCCATAGGTTTTGGGCATTTGGGGCTAGGAGACAACATAGGAGTGATAAGTCCAGGAATTCTAAGTGTATCTGGAGCTGAAAGTAGATGGAGAACAGTGCATAGTTGTACATTTTCCTTGGAATAGTTAATAACTTTCAACAAATTCTCAAACTCGTTAGGATGAAAAAGACTGTGGGAACTGAAATTCAATCACAGGAAAGTTAAAATCAATCAGTATGCCATTTCAGAAATGGAGAAATTTCCCAGATTCATTATTAGGTATTTCAGCAAAAAAGCCCCTTTCCATGTTTCTATGGCTTGAATGCAAAATGTCCATTATTGGCTCTAATGTTAGAACACTGGTCTCCAGGACCTGGCACCATATTGTGAAAGTGTAGAAACTTTGGAAGGTGATGGATAGGTGAAAGAAGTGGGTCACTCAGGGCAGACTTTTGAGTTACATCCCAGTCCCAATTCCAGCCCCAGTCTCTATTTCTGCTTATCTGGTGAAAGCCATCTGCCTTATTTCTCTGATGCCACAGCCACAATTTGCTTGTGGAGTAGCACCTTCTGGATGAGTGTCATGACTGGAAAAGCATGCCTAAACTGAAGTTGGATCTTGCTCTTTACCAGGTTGATGCTGAAGTGGGGCTGTAGCCTTGAATCTAATGACTTATTTTTCTACATGTGAGAATGTACCAGCTCAATCAAGTCGCTTTCCTGTGTATGTTTTTAGAACTATTTTGTCATAACAAGTCAGTAAGGCTTTATTATAACTTTACACCTATGTTACATACAGCTGCAGCCATAAATCTCTGCTCCTTTTCTTTCTTGTACAATGTCAATTTGTCAGCATTAATTCAAAATACAGTGCATTCAAGAAGTGCACAGCTCTATGGACATTAGCCTAGGTTTCTCAGCTCTGAGGAACTTGTTTTCATTTGACTATCAAGAAATATTTGGAGACTCATGTATGCAGCTAGATGGTAGAGTGTATGTGTTACATGTCCTGGGTTCAATCTCCAGCCACAAAAATAGGACAGGTAGAAAAAAGATACATATTTCTTTGTAACTTTTCACATAAATACGAACAAATATTTGACAAGAAGCATCCCAAAGGAATACTCATTTAGCTTGGCTCATGTTTGAAAGATATAGCCCAGTGGAGCGTTTGTATAGTTCTAGATTATGATATTCCTTTCTCTCCCCACTTCATTCCCTATTTCTTCCTTTCCTGTAATTGATGTTTGAAGGAAACCAAAGAATGTGTCTGAATCCTGAATGTGTCCAGGTTCTTGAACTCAGCTTCAACCTCTTAAAGCATCAGAGGATGCAGAGCTGATGGGCCCTACTTGATAGCACCAATCATTTCCCTTGGCACCAAGATGTGTCTAGACAGGGAATGGGATTTCCCTAATTAGAATGAGAGAAGTGTGGGTGAACAGAATCAGTTGGCTCCAGTTCCTTGCTATATGCTTTTCTCCACCAGATTGTTACCTTCAAATCTGTAAACAATTCCCCCGTGGCTAGAAAGGAAAAAAATAAGTAGAAAAATGGAGACATTCAAGCCGGTAGTCTTTAGGGAGAGTTAATGGTAGACTCAAGAGAAACTGAGTACTACATGGTGGCCATAGTAGTACTGAAAGAAACAGGCTCCCTTTCCCTTCAGGAAATGTTTTGTTTGTGCCAGTTCTCTGTGCATGTCACCAACAATATGAAAACCGAGTTCAGTTTCAGGAGCACTGCCCCATCTTGACACACATTTTGTTGCTCATTGGAACCAATAATTTCTGTCTTAATGAAATATGTTACAGAGTTGGTAGCATCTGGTCTGCACAATGCCCTGAGTTCAATCCCCAGAATCACATAATGAATGTGTGGTAGCTAACACTTATAATTCAAGTACTTGGGAAGAAGAGACATGAGAAGCAGGGATTCAAGGCACCCTCATCTATAGAGTGAGTTCCAGGCTACACTAAACTCTACGAGATCCCGATTACAGAGAGTGAGAGACTAAGACAGAGTCAGATAGAGAGACAGGGAGAGTGAGAAAGAGGAAGGGGGAATGAAGGAAGCAGAGATAAAATATCCAGGGTGATTCTTAGAAAACCACTTCACAGTTTGGCTTGACAATATTACATAAACACGGTGTCTTAGTTACTGTTCTATTGCTATTAAGAAACACCATGATTAAGGTATCTTATAAAATACGGCATTCAATTAGGGGATTACTTACAGATTTAAAGGGTGAACGAACCCATGTTTATCTTGAGGGGAATATGGCCCCAGGCAGAGAGAGAGCAAGCCTGGCCTGACATGGATTTTTGAAACCTCAAAGTCTACCCAAGTAATACACTTTCTCTGACAAGCCCACACTGCATAATCCTTCCTAAATAGTCTACCAACTAAGAACCAAATATTCAAATATATGAGCCTGCTGTCCCCAAAGAACAAACTCAAATGGTCAGATTTGATGCAAGCATCTTTATCCAATGAACTGTTTCACCAGCCCCATCAGAACCATCTTTTAAATCCTCCATTATACCCAGTTGCCTAATTTTGTATTCTCCCAGTGATTAAAATTTCCATAGTGACTGATTTGTAAACTAAGATCAAATAGAATATGATCAAATTGTATCTCTCACCTCCTTGTGCATATGTCCTAATAGAGTCTCACATTTCTTAGGCTGAAGCTTATTGTGTAGCCAAGTTCTGGACCTCCTACCTTCACTTCCAGAGTGTTGAGATTGTATTCCTGTTCATGTTCGATCATGTTCTTCCTCAGCCAGTGCTGTAATTGAACCCACAGTCTTTTGCATGCTAGATAAGTGTTCAGAATCCCATGCCCAGCCCTCATCTCTGTTCTGCACCCATTAAATAGTTCTTCTTTTAGAATGGAATAATGTAACTCATTTCAATATTGAACTGCTTAGGGGTAAAACCTCAGGACTGAAGGGAACATACAGGTTATGGAGGTCAATGTCATTTTTTGGTCACATGCTCCCCTCTAGAGAAGCCCAATTTCTCTCTGCATCTTCAGCCTGTTTTCTAATTTTTCTACTTTATGTGACTTTACCCAACAACACTCATTATTTCCTGTGATATTCTAGAGGACAACAATCATGTACTAGTTTCCTCCCACAGTGCAAACATCCTTTGCTCATTATATCTATTATTTAGTTTTTTGAGACAGAATCTCACTATGTAGCTCTGGCTGTCCTAGAACTCACTCTGTAGATCAGAGATCCACCTACCTCTGCTTGGATTAAAGGCAGGTGCCACCATGCACAGCTCATCCCTTGTTTATTAGCAAATGATTCAACCTAAAATCCCTTTACTTTTGCTGACAGATACTGGTTTGTCTTGGTGCTCTGTTTCAAATCCATCTTGTCCTACTCTCCCCAGCCAGGCAAGGTCAGGTCCAGGTCTTTTGGCTTATTGACCTGGATAGCTTCTCTCTTCTCTTTCAGGAACACTTTGATGACATCATCCCCGGCAAAAGCTTCCTTTATCATTTGCTTTTGTTCTCTCTCCACTTCATCTTCCTGGGAAGAAACAAGTGCAAAGAACTGAAACTTGTCTTTCGAGTGCTTCATGACAAGACCGAATCCTGGGTTGTGACATCTTAGCGCCCCCTAGGGGGAAGAGCTAAAAGGATGATGGATTCGCAATAGGAACCAATCATGCAATCATGCTCTCATTTCTCTCTCTAGGGTGAATATCCTTAGCTCATCATCATATGACACAATTTAAAACCTTCAATAAGGAAGTTTTAGGGTGGGAGAAAGGATGGTCTGGGTCAACAGCAGAAGCACCACGTGAGGCCAGAATGTGAATTTCCAGCAGTTTATATCCCAGGAAAAGTGGATAGGGTGTTTTGTCTTGCTAGTTTTAATAACTTAATTTGGGGTTGGGTTTGGGGTTGAGGGCAGACTACTGGTGGTAGGAATTGAGGGGAGGGAATTTTAGCGGTAACTCAGTAACTGAACATAGTTGTTGGGCCCAAGATCTAGCCAGAGCTTTCAGTGACTACTGCCTCCATTGAGGACTGGTTGACAGCCACCCCAGAGAGTTTTAGTGGCTCAGAATTTAGGCTTCTTGTGTGGCTCAGCTGTGTCTACATATCTGTATCTATTAAACTGACACTTGGGCCCAGCCTCCCACCATGGTGATCTGGACCTCTTAACTCCTGAAATGTATTTCCACCAAAACCAACCTTCACAGATGGTGCTGTAAGAAGGACCTGTTCTGTTCCAGTTCCAGCCCCGACAAGCTCAAGACCCTGGCTCTGCTCACCAGCTCCTTTACTGTTGTGGGAACTGCCAGTGATGTCACAGAAGGAGTTCTTGTAGTCAGGAGGTTCTGTAAACTGATCATCTGCTCCTTCTTCTTCCCCTTCAACTGATTTTGGGGGTTCTTTCTCATCTGCTCCCCTTCTACTGCAGCTCTAGGGAGCTCCTTATTTGGAAGACAGTCCTCTTTACCTATCTCTTCTGTTTCCTCCAGAGTTTGTACTCTCTTTGGCCTCTGCAGCAGTAGATTCTGTGGAATAATCTTTTTGTACACTGTGAAGATATGTCTTTGCCAAGGCACCTTCTTATTGGTTTAGTAAAAAGCTAAAGAGCCATTAGCTAGACAGGAGGTGTAAGCGGGACAGTCAGACACAGAGGATACTGGGAAGAAGAAAGGTGAGGTCACCAGGAGATGAGAGGGAGCAAGACATGCTGGAAGTCAGAGAAAGCCTCAAGCCATGTGGCAATATGTAGATTAGTAGAAATAGGTTCATTTAAATTGCAAGAGCTAGTTAGTAATAGGCCTAACCCATGGCTGATATTTTATAATTAATAAAAAAGTCTCTGTGTCATTACTGGGGAGCCAGAGTTCCCCACATAAAGGTCCAACTACAAATAGAGGCTTCTGTTCCTCTGGGGTAAGATGAAGCAGAAGGATTACAAATTTGAAACCAGTATGAGATGCATAGTGACATTGTTTCAAAGCAAACACACTAAGGTTGCTAGGCAGGTCTTTTTTGACACACTGTAATTGAATGAGTAATGTTTTTGCTTAGACTTGATTGTAAAAAATAAACCCAGAAGCAAACTTTTTGAATTATTATCTATATTAAGTGGTTTTAATTTAAACTTTGTAAGATGTAAATTTTGACATTATTTTTAGTACATCTGAGTAATGGGCTCTTTACTAAAGTGAGAGGTAAACTAAGCGCACTTTGACCAGAATTTTATATCTGTTGTTCACTGTCAGAGGTGTAGTCTGAATTTATTGAAACCATACCTTTTTATTGTGTTACTACTGTAAGATATAGTGTTCCATACAAGTACCAACCATAAATCCTTAAACCACAATGTACAACTTGCCTTCCTTTATGCAAATTTGCACTGTTATTTAATTTTAGTAGCAATATTACCCTCCAAATTCTAAACAAAAAATGTTTGGAGTTTTACATTGTCAATGAATCTCTATTTGATCAAAATATTTTGGAAATATGAAATTGGTTGATACTATCAAAATTGCTTTGAATCCTACAGGTTTCCAAACAGAAATCAGTAAAATTTCAATATGAATAGAAAAATTAATTTTGCAGTACCTTGGTTTCTGATAAGATCGGATCTTTTTATAGCATTTAAACTATAAAACATGTGATCATACACAGGGAATATAGGGGAGAAGGTGAGCACTAGAAATATTTAGTAAGGAGAGTTTCTGATAGTGTTTATAACCTCATCAGAAAATAAAAGAGATGGCAAGCTAAGAATATATTTCTAAATTTTCAATATATGCAAATAAAACAAAATCCATACTTTTTATATCTATGAAGTGCAATTTAAGTTTTCTAGAGTTAATAAAATTTTTTTGAATTTCAGACTCTGTTACTTGTTCATTTCTGTATTTCTGTATGGGTATACAGATGAAGATAGTTTTTTACTGTTTATGTAAAAACATGGAGAACTCTAAGGAAGACAAATTTTGAAATGGAATATTTCACTTTTAAATAATAAAGTAATGCTCATAATATTGATATAGGAAAATTCATATAATAAATTTATACAATATATTCAGAATGAATTAACTTACAAACTATGTTAGCTTATATATCAATCTCTGTTACTCAATTTTCTTTGTTTTAGATAACAACTTTTTTTATTAAATTTTTTTATTTATTTTGCATATCAACCACAGTTTCCCCTCCCTCCTCACATCCCATTCCCTTTCCCTACCTCCTTTCTACCCATCCCATCCACTCCTCAGAAAGGGTAAAGCCTCCCATGGGAGTCAACAAAGCATGGTATACCCAGTTGAAGCAGGACCAAACTCCTCCCCCTGCATCAAGGCTGAGCAAGGCATCCTACCATAGGGAATAGGTTCCAAAAAGCCCATTCATGAGCAGGGGCCTACTGCTAGGGGCCACAAACAGACCAAGCTACACAACTATCACCCATAAGCAGAGGGTTTAGGTTGTTCCCATGCAGGCTCCCTAGCTGTCACTCCAGAGTCTATGAGCTTCCACGACCTGGGTCAGTTAGATAACAACTTTTATAAATCTTAAGGTGAAACTAGAAATAGTTCTATTAAAAATAGTAAAATGCCATGTGACAGCAATGTGGAAGGTAGCCACAGTATTTGATTTGTTTACATTATTGCAAGAAATTTATCTATCAGGAGCTACTGAACTTGAGTACCTATTATTTTATCCAATGAAATAGTTTTTAAGGCCATCGTGGTGAATTAGGCCAAGTTAAGTATCTTTTATGCTTTTAAAGAGGTCTTGCTACTACTGTCACAAATAAGCAAAATGTATTGAATAAATATGTTCACGTTTGGAGAGGAAAATTCATTAAAACTGGCATATACTGGAAAGGGAAGATATCTCAGAAGAGTGCTTGCTACACTTCCAGCAGATTGAAAATGGTTCTAAGTACCCACCTCAGATGGCTTGCAACCATATGTAACTACATCTCCAGTGGATCTGGATAACTGTTCTGGCCTCTGAGGGCACCTGCACATGTGGCAAACATTCACACACCCAAACAAAAATAAATAATAATATTTATAAAAAACTAATATACACTGTACACATGTGTACTTGTTAACAGTCCTCTGGTCCACTCAGTTCATTCAGTGTTACAGAAAAAAAGCATCATGATTTATTCAACTCACAAAATTACTTCTTTGGCCTCTCTCTTTGCAATGTTGTGTCCTCTTTAACAGTGTGTCAATAAACCCAACTTCCACCTGGACCACTGCATTAGAAAGGAGAATTTAATTTAAAAACTCATTGATTTCCTCCCAATCAATAGGGAAAACTGAGCTGACACAGCAAGACTCATTCTAATCCTATCCTATCTCCACTAACAACACATGAAAATGCTCCATAAGAGATAGGAAAATATTTTAGGAGGTATATAACAGAATTCCACATGAAGGTGGGAGAATCTGAGGTTTCTAGAAAGTACAAAAGAAACAGAAGCCAGAAGTAATAACCTAAATATAAATTTCAGGTCAGCTTCAGGTATACATAATAATGCATTGGGTCCTGCAGCTCTGTCACTCTCTTAGGAAAGGATATTTAATCTGAAGATTCCACTTGGACAGAACTAGGGCTGAGCTTCAGCTGGGAAATGACCATCTCCCCTCCATAAGTTGTAACCCCACACTTTGTGTATTTGAATGTGGATACTGGTGTCATACTACAAATAAAACATGGGTTCCTGAATGCAGGAAATGCACTTTTAATTCTTGATTCACAAACAGAAAAACCTCCAGATATACTTCCTAATAGTATTTAAATTCTTGATATTAACTCTTGAAAACTTTGCATGTGTATTATAAATTACTGTGATCAGAAAGTTTATTATAGTCTTGTAAAAACAAAAAAATAGAAACAATATGAGTATTCTTGAAGGAATAGATGAATTTAAGTATATTCAAAGACATGTATACTATTTAAAAGTACAAATGAACACATTGCAAATATTTCTCTATGTAAAAGATTATTGTAGTAATAAATAAACTAAAATTTTGTATGCTGATATTGATTAATGTTCAAATCAATAGTTGCAAAAACTATGATATTAATATACAATTTGTTGTTTTCCAATAAGGTTCCAAAGTAAAAGGATAGTATGTATTCTTTGTGAGAGTGAATATATGATATACACATAGTCAGGACTCTAGTTACAGGGAGAGACAAACAAGGTCAATTGTTATCTCGACTTAATTAGAAACTCAGTTAACATTCAGACCACTTTCCTAAATTTCATCACCATTTTCAGTGAATTCCCTAATAACTCCAGCTTTATATAGTCAAGCAAGGAAACAAACTTTACATAAACAGTAAAACAATAAACTCATTTTAATTATTTCTAACATGAATGAGAAGACACGGAGTTCAGGATTTTTCCTAATTCATCAAAAATTTCAAATAATCAGAAATCTCCATGTACTAAGTATTATTATCTTGATTTAGCTTTAAGAGTTGAGAAAAGTCTAGAAGGGGTATGTGTTGAAGCTGCTGCAAACATTCCCATAGCTTTACTTTCCATATGAATAATTAATATATTAATTATAAATGGACCACTTGTTCATAGAACTCAGATCCACAGTTTCTCTGCTTGGTAATAATGTACTAGTTGTGATTTTAAAGTTCTTCAGTGCAGTGGAAAGTAATAAAACATTATTTCATTAAGAATTTTATTTAATACAGAGTATGTACAAATCTAGCTGTTCTTTTAATTCACTTTATTTATATGCATGTTGTCCTCAAATAATTTCAATACAGGTACAATATAGCCAGTAAGTATAACATATTATCATTAGCAAGGTTTCCAAGACAAGTAGCTTAAAATGTTGATGCTTTATTGGAACTTATATTCTAGAAAGCCACTAATTTATTATTTTGAAGAAAAGGATCAACCTTAGGCTGTTGTATTTCTTGTTGAAATAGGTCATAGGCTTGGAGGGGGGACATAATATTATTATTTTTGAAAATAGACTTAACATTAAAACAACTCCTGATGACTTTTTCCTATTCCCATGGAATGATGTATTTCTTAGCCCTCATTAGAGAAGTTTCTTTTTGCAGCCGATGGATATTAATACAGTGACCAACAACCAGTCAATGTACAGATATAAAGGACTGAGTAGTGCTCAAAGCTCAATCAGACAACTATATCATACCTCCTACGCAAACTCAGAGCTTATAGCAGACGATGGGATGGAAAGATTAACAGTGTTTTAGGAAGTTAATGACTATAACACAATAATATTTTCTTCATAAACGAAGAATTGGCATATATTAATTCACAAGAATCGGCTACTGAGACTTAATACCCAAAACCTGAACAGGATCAATCCAACCAAAGTCCAAACATAGACTGGGAAGGGAATTATAAAATTTCATTTTTGTTTCTGAACAACAGAGATGTAATCATTACTAACTACTGTGAGATTCATCCTTGCTGTGGGATGTTCTGTATGGCAAATGTGTTGCTAATAAAACACTGATTGGCCAGTGGCTAGGCAGGAAGTATAGGCGGGACTAACAGAGAGAATAAAAAGAGCAGGAAGGCAGAAGGAGTCACTGATTGCCAGCCACCGCCAAGACAAGCAGCATGTAAAGATGCCGGTAAGCCACGAGCCATGTGGCAAGGTATAGATTTATAGAAATGGATTAATTTAAGATATAAGGACAGTTAGCAAGAAGCCTGCCACGGCCATACAGTTTGTAAGCAATATAAGTCTCTGTGTTTACTTGGTTGGGTCTGAGCGGCTGTGGGACTGGCAGGTGAAAGAGATTTATCCTGACCGTGGGCCAGGCAGGAAAACTCTAGCTACACATCCTAACTAGTATGAAAGGCCTGGAAAAGATTAGCATCTACGGGAAAGTAGACTCAAGTTTGATATAGATACAAATATGTTACCAATTAATGTAAATTGCAAAATTGTGGTATACTTAATATTGTATCTTCTATAGTAAATTATTGATTTAATACTGTGCTAGTTATTGTTTGTAGTAGAGACAATACCTAACAAATATCTTACAAATAGTATTACCTGATCAAATATATTTGGATGAAGGCAAATAGAAGAAGAAAAGAACCCCTAAAGGAATGAAAATTTCCCCAGGAATTTCAAGCTGAGCTATGTCCCATGCTGAACAGCTTGGCCCAAGATCTCAGCATCCAAAACCATGAGGTAGCGAAGAAAGCCAGTGTAGTGCATCTCAAGTCTTAAGGGTCCCTGGTGGCCACACCCCAGGGGCAGGTACCTCAAGGTCATAGGCAGGGGTGACAGCTACAGCTGCCTCACTACGGGCAGTGCTTCAGGGCATGGCTCAAACAGCTACCCACTACATACTGGGATGAGAAAAAGGCATTAGCCAGAGGGGAAACTTGTCTCCTAGGAGATTTCAAACAGTTCTAACAACTTGTCAGACCACCTTATAGTAAGATACTGAAGTTCAGGTTAGGATGGTCAATGATGGGCTGGACCACACCTTGACCAAGAATGTTTAGGTATGTATATCCTTGGCCCTGTATTTAAACTTTGACCTCACTTCAAGATCCTAAAGTTGGAGTTGAGGGGATTGTTTGGTCTCTTTGTTCCACTTCTCAATGTGGATATGTTGAATAAATCAACTTTTCAATTTCTATTATTAAAAAAAATAAGAGTAAGAAAGAGGACATATAATGTTAAGCAACTTGAATTTTTATGAAATAAAACTGTATTCAAATATGACTGTCACATTTAAGACTTCATTAAATAATCATAAATAAATGTGCTTGTTTGAGTAGTTTATAGGGATAAAAAGTGTCTGTATCAGAGTTTTATTGTGGTGAACAACTAGCTCCCAAATCATGACATGAAGATTTATTATTAGTTTGGAATGCTTATACTAGCTTAGACTTGTTTTTGGACAGCTCTTTTAACTTAAGTTAACCTACTTGTCTTTATCTACCTTGGAGCTCTTTGCCTTTATTTCTCTATGTCCTACGTTTTGTCTGATTCTCCCTTTCTTTCTCCCTCATTCTCTCTTCTTCTTCCTCTAGTTATTTCCTCTCTATCCTCCTATTTATTCTCTCTGCTCACCAGCCCCATCTATTCTTTGTCTACCTAGCTATTGGCCATTCCACTTTTTTATTAGACCAATCAGGTGCTTTAGGCAGTCAAGGTGAAACAGCAACACTTCTTTTCATAATTTAACAAATGCATCAGAAACAAATGTAACACACCTTTACACAGTTAAAGTAATATTCCACAGTGTAAACAAATGTAATTTGTCTTTACATTGTTAAATATTCCACAACAGGTATGCCTTTAGTCCAAACTATAAGAGGACAGTGGTTCATATTTGGTTATGATATATTATGACATTGCCAGTAATATTATTATTCATTAATTCTTCATTCATTAAACTTCTAGTCTTTGAGAAAACTGTATGAGGCAGACCAAAACAAAATTCTAGAGGCTGAGACATTTAAAGATGATTATTAATATCCATATATAGTCTATAAACATTCATGCCAAAATATCAAATGCATTTGTCAAATATGCAATCATAAATACCAGGAAATTGAGCTATGTTGTATAGAACCAAACTTATTTGTGTTTACCTGTGATGCATATGTTTAGGTGCAGTCACTAATCTGTGTTGCAGAACTTGTAATTCTCTTCTGACAATTTAGTTTTGCAGTGATATTACAAGATACTAGTATTTCGGAGACCAAAAATAAGGGAAAGATCAAAGAAAAGTCAATGCTCTTCAAAGAATATGCAAGGGTGCTTTGGGGATCTTACAGCATAACATGCTAGTAGCCTGGGAATAAAACTTTTGTAATTATAATGCTTAACTAGAATAAACAATCTAACTGTATAGATAATTCACTTTGTGACCTTGCATGAATCTATTATTTCTATGTTTTTCTTTCAGTGCTTTTAAAATATGATTACTGCTCAAAGTGCATTGCTTTCATCATTATACACAGCATTTATCTCTAAAACCACTTAACTTTACTCTTACACTGCAATAAAAGAAATTAAATTCAGAGTAATGTTTGAAAATACATTATTATATGGAAAAATAGTAAAATAAGAAAACAAATTTGTATGCTCACATCCTAATTAATAGTAATAACATACTATTTCAACTTGAAAACATCTTAGCATTAATCTGACATTCTCACTTGTAAAATAAGAAAGTTGAACCTGGTTGTCTGTACAATTTTTTCTAGTTCTAACATCATAATTGATTTCTCTATTTTCACTAGATACTGAGTAAATAAAAGGATTTGTATATTAATTTGAAAACTTATTTATTATTTACTCTGCTACAGTATAAAGAACAAAACCTAATTATTATCAATTTAATTTCTACAAGGAAAGCTATGAAACACAAATTGTAAATATTATTTATATTTAACAAACTTGAATTTTAGTTAGCATTATATTTTTAGAAATTAGATAGAAATAAGGCTAAAATGAAGTTTGCATTCAATAAATAAATCTGATGTTTAGCATTTGTAACATGGTTCCAGATAATTATTAGCACTATACTATTGGGCTACTGGATCATGATCCACACTTACAATGTCATGTAACTGTGTTGAATTTTATGGCCAACACTAAATATCTTGGTCATTTCTCAGGCAGGGATAGAGAAAATAATTTTCATATCTCTTTCACCAAACCTTTATACAATGTATTATTGCTAAGTGTTTGAAAATATCAAAAACCAAACATGAATGCAGCACCAAGTTTGAATCATGTTATTGGCAGTCCATGTACACCTTTTACTGTATGAATAAATGTTTGGTAATATTGTCACTTTCAGAAAAGCATTCTCACTTGAAATACATTTCGAAGGATGTATTTTCGGTTCACTCTTTCCTAGTACCTTTCTACTAACTCAATTTTCTTCTTTTAAAAACATCAGGAATATATTCTTTGTCTTTGGAAGTATAATAATAAAAACCACTCCCTTATTAAAGAGCTTTTCTATTCTTTGCTATTGATCCCATGGCCTATATATGTTACATTATTGGCATCCATTTTTTGATACGGCCTCTAACTCTAAAGCCCAGGCTTGTTGATGGAGTTTTCTTGAGTAGACAGTGCCTTGAAATAACCAATCAGAGTCTTGATATTAATTACAAATGCTTGGCTGATAGCTCAGGCTTATTACTAAGTAGGTCTTACAACTTAAATTAACCCAATTCTATTAATCTACATTCTGCCATTGTGGCTTGTGGCTTTACCTGTCCACCAGCATGTCCTAATCCTTTTGGAGCTCCTAACAACTCCTCTTACTGCCCTTCTTCATCTCAGCATGCTTGGTTTGATTGTTCTGCCTACACTTCTTGCCTGGCTACTGGCCAATCAGCTTTTTCTAAAAAATGAAAGCAACACATTTTCACAGTGTACAGGATTATTCCAAAGCATAGGCTGGCCTGGAATTCATTATGTAGGTGAAGCTCATGCCTTGACAGTGCTAGGATTATAAGTAGAAACCACTGTTTGGGGCTCACAGTCACTTTAATACAAATAAAATAAATATAATTTCCAATCTATAAACTGTATATTCATCTATACTGAGCATTATTTTCCATGTAATTAATTTGAATTAGTAAACCAGCAAAGCATCATGTGATTTTTTCAGTGAATTTGTTTTCCACTATACATAAGAGGTTCAAAGTCTAACATTAGTTAAAGATCATTATAATAGCAAAGGCTTTGCTCATTTTCCTGGGCGTCATGCAAACTGTCTGACATGTAAGAGACCTGTAACCTCAAATTCCACAATGAATGTATATCCTTCAGGTCAAAATCCTCACTTTAAGTGTTAGGGCAGGCACTAGCACACAGTAGTCAGGGAATTTAAAGATGTTAAGCACTGAACTATCATGTCAGAGGGCTCCTATTTGGTTCACTAACTCAGAACAATATGTTAGTGAAAAAAGAAAATAATTAGTACATTTAATGCACCATAAAAAAACACTAAAGAACACACACACACACACACACACACGAAAACTGACAACAAAAGTTAAAAATAGAAAAGAGCAGTTATACAGAATCATTTGCAGTTTTATCCAGGTCAATTATACATAACATGGGTCTATATATATGTGTATATATATGTCTATATCTATATATACATTTATAGGCAGACATAATTTGCTGCAAAGAACAGAGCAAATGCGATCATATCTGAAAGATGTCAAATTAAGAGATTTTTTTTGTAAAATAGAAATAGTGATCTGTAGCAGGCTTTTGTTTGGGCCGCCAACCTGTTCCCAAATCATGACACTGAGACTTAATATTAGTTACAAATGGTCGGCCTTAGCTTATTCTTGTCCCACTACCTCTTATAACATAACTTAACCTGTTTCTCTTTGTGTACATTTTGCCTTGGTACATTTTACCTTTCTTCCATTCTGTATATCCTACTCTGTGTCTGGCTGGATGCCCTGGGCATCACCTTCTTCTTTCTCCCTTGTGCTCTATCCTCTCCTCTTGTCTCCTAGAGCCTAGATTCCTCTTCCCAATTGTTCTCTTTGCCTGCCAGGCCCGCCTATCCATCCTCTGCCTAGCTATTGGGCATAGAACTTTTTAATAGAATAATTAAGTGCCTTAGGCAGGCAAAGTAAAACAGCAACACATCTTTACATAATTAAACAAATGGAGCATAAACAAATGTAACACATCTTTGCCTAGTTAAACAAATGCAACACAAACAAATGCAGCACATCTGTACATAGTTAAAGCAATATTCTGCAAAACAAAGTTATCCCTTATGATTATTTTGTTTAAAAGCTTGCAACCTGTATTTTATTTCTAGGGATATATTGGATTGAAGCTATTAACTGCTCCATAGTTAAAATAATTGCAAATGATCAGTTTGTGAATAAAAACATAGTAATATTGTTACAAACTTGATAAGCTATATATAATATTTAATTTATGTATTTATTAATAATATTTTCAAGGAAGCTAAATAAACAAGTAATGCTCATTGCTTCTCAATTCAGTGCAAGAGCAGTGTAGATTTAGATACAAAAAGATTATGCTATATTCATTTTTAATGTTTATTCTATTTAACTTTCCATGAAAGTGGGGAAAAGGATATCTTTATTCTGGTGTTCTTTGCAAATTATTTAAAGGCTACTGCAGAACAAAATATTTTAGGAAAAACAACAAGCAGTACTCTCAATATTTGTAATTTTGAGATCACACTTGACTCATTTATGAAGAAAAAATTGTTTCTTCACTTGAATATCCATAAAACCATGTTTTCTTAACTAAATATAAATATTCTTCATATATCACTTTCATGGTAAACCCATTTTTAGCAAGGCTGAAGTGAAAGGAACAACATGTGCTCATCTAACTAAGTAATCTATTACAGAAAAAAATTGATTTCAAAGTCCTGGAGAGGCCCACAGAAATCCACAAAGATGCCCCCACAATAGACTGCTGGCAATAGGTGAGAGAAAGCCCGATCTGATCTACCCTGGTGATAGGATGGCCAAACACCCTAATTGTCCTGCTAGAAACCCCATCCAGTGACTGAGGGAACTAGATGAAGATATCCACGGTCAGGCCCCGGGTGGAGCTCCGGAAGTCCAATCGGCGAGAAGGAGGAGGGTTTATGAGAGCAAGAGTTGTTGGGACCAGGGATGGATGGAATACAGGGACGAGTGCCCAAACGAATGGAAACACATGAACTGTGAACCAATGGCTGAGGGACCCCCAACTGGATCAGGCCCTCTGAATGGGTGAGACAGTTGATTGGCTTGATCTGTTTGGGAGGCATCCAGGCAGTTGGACTGGGTCCTGTGCTCAGTGCATGAATTGGCTGTTTGAAACCTGGGGCTTAGTAGAGACCCTTGGCTCAGCCTGGGAGGAGGGGACTAGACCTGCCTGGGCTGAGTCCACCAGGTTGATCTCAATCCTCGGGGGAGTCTTTGTCCTGGAGGAGATGGAAATTGGGGGTGGGCCAGGGGGAGGGGGGCGGGGCGGGAGGAGGGAGAATGGGGGAATCTATGGCTGATATGTAAAGTTGAATTATATTGTAAAATAAAATAAAATAAATTTAAAAAAAAGAAAGAAAAAAGAAAAAAAGAAAATAATATCTTAATGAATTTCAAATAATGTTTTGTTGATGTGCTTACTAATTCATACTCAGGTGGTAATACATAAAATGCTGTATTTTGAAGAGCAGAGAGTGTAAATTGTGATTCTGATTTTCTAATATAGAAGTTCAATTAGGCTAACTACTTTCTGATCATCAAAATCTTAGCCAAATCTGTAGAATCATGATTTTTTTATTTGTCTGTACTACTAGGCTATGTACGCAGAATATAGCCTTGCTGATTAGGTAAAATGGCAGTTGTAGATTCTCCCCCAAGATCGAAGTCTTCACCATCCCCAGGTAGTTATAGAGATTCCCAGTATCAGGTATGATTTTCCTCTTGTTGAGCCCAATTAAGCCCAATTAGAGAGCTGTTTGTTACCACAAAGATATTCCTGGCATTCTGAACCCTTATGTACATGGTTTCATGGTTGTTGTGGTCCATACATTTCACAGCTGGATAGGAATCTTGGTTGCATTCCCTCTTTTGGAAACTTTCTTGGCACCTTTGGTACCATGAAAGATATTTCTCAGGGAGGAAGATTTTGGAACAATTTCAGCTCAGGAACTACGGGACCCTGTGTCTTCAGTCTTGTATATATTTTCAAAAGTAAAGAAGAAGTATGTCATATTGTATATAAGTTTCTTAGACCATTAATTCAAAATCCCTTTTCTGCAAGTGGAGAAAATATGGATCAAAAAAGGAGGAGGTCTTGCCAACAAAATCTGGATTTTTAAATGGTAAAGAACATTGGGATATTAGTAAAATAATAGGAAATAACAAGTACTTGTTTCATTATTGACTATGGTATCAATTAGATCCTTTATACTCTTACTTTTATTTCTATATAGCACTAGAAAATATAAATTTTACAACTTTTTAGATGTACCATAAATTTATTGCTTCTGGTGTACTGATGCTAACTGTATATATCTTTTGGTAAATAAATTTAAGTGGTATTTTGATATCCAATATGTCTGAAATTTTTAACAAGGTATAATTAAAATTAATACCCTTTTGTAATTACCTAGTCTTTTTGTTGGAAAACTTACAATATTTGAGATAGAATGAAAAATTTATCTATACGCTATTTTGGAGAGATGGCTCAGCCTTAAGGAGGTAAATTAGGTATCATTAAAATATATTTTTATTATTTATCACATATTATTCTGTAGGTAAGGCAATATAGTATATCCAATTTTAAGTAATAACTGAAGACCTTATGGAAAGATCACACACTAAATGTCTTTTATTCTATACATTATTATGTCAAATATGTATTATACCCTTAATTATTCAATAATATTTTATGCACTCATTTACCTTAGAACTATGGATTGACTGAATGTGGTGAATCCTACCTGGAATTCCTGAACTTTGGAGGTGAAGACAGAAGGATCACTATAGTTTTGAGGCTGATCTGGTACACTAAGTTTGCTTTTGGCTAGCCCAAGCTAGAAAGTAAGACCTTGTCTCAACCAAGCACAAACTATCCTCATCAGACAGAAATATAAAGATATTGTGTGACACAAAGTTACACAGAAACTCAGTACATACACAGTTCCTAGTTTATAAATATAATCATAATATATTTTATTGAGGAGTAAGAATATGGTAGGCAAAGTACAGTTAACTTTTTATTATAAATAAATTTTAATTAATTTTGTTTTTTTAAAAGTTAATAAAGCATCTTGAAAATGCTGCAGGCTAACTTGTTGTCATTCTTTTCCTTATTAGAAAAATAGTAGTATTTTTAACAGCACATTGGAATATTTGATTAAGATTGCCTCTGGGTTTGAGTATTGGAGACAATGATGACCCTGTAAACAGATTTTAGGCTTCTTGAATAAGGCTGTTACCAAACCATATGTTTCTCTTTCTTTCTTGTCAATAGAGATACAGTTGCCAAGGCAACCGAGTTATGTAGAATGTAACAAACAACATTTGTTGACAGTTTCTGGTCTTATTACTGCCCAGCCAGTCTCTTAGAAGAAAAGACAGTGCATAATCTATTTCAAGTGTTAAAAACAGCATGCTTTGTTCTAAGTCAAACATATTCCTTAATCAAGATGTCCTTGTCATAGCAATCCAACTTTTTGGTGGGAGGCATATTTAAGAAAAAAATGTATACTTACTTATAGTAGAAAAATTTTCCTCCTAATTTAGAAATATGGCTTATAAAGTATTAATTTTGTTGGGCAGTATTCAAAAACAAATTTTCATTGTTGTTATTTGTTTGTTTGTTTTTATCACTTACAGATTCCTCTTGTAAGACTAATGGTAAGTGTACAAAATGGGGCAAAAGGCCTGTTACATGTAATCATTACTTCTTTGTTAGATCCCACAAATACTGCTTAAATTATTGCCATGCAAGAGATATCAGAGATTTACTTAATTTTATGATTCCTATATTTTATTTAAGAACAAAATTAAGTTAATTACCACTTGTGCAATGGGAGGGAGAAAAGATCTAAGTTCCCTTAATCTATCCTGAAATTTTCATATTTGAACACTAGTTTGGGTCATTTGAGTTTATATGTGATGATACCAGATTGTATATGCCAACAACTAACCAACCAGCAAGAATTTGTTTGTCCTTAAAGGCAAAGAAAAACTAAGATAAGGTAGTAATCCTATATCACATAAATAGCTTTACAGTCCTGATGAAGAAGACATGTAAGGGTAACTTTGCAAACACAAGGAAAATAATGCTAGCAACTCCTGATTCTACTAAATCTCTTCCTTTTCTAGAAAATTTGACCACAGACAATATAAGAAGAGAACACTACAAGTTGAGTTTAGGTTTTCATTTGATTATTATAATGTTGGCTACCAAAGTATCCACCACATGTAAATGGTATATCATCTAATCTCTCTTCAGAATCCAATAAACTCTCTTTCGCCTCAGCTTTTCATGGCATTGTGCTTGAAATACTTCAAATAGCACCTCCAGCATGAAATTTCTCAATGTTAGGGTCAATAAGTTCAGTTTAGATAAGAACTATTGAGTGTTTATTGTAGATGAATTTCTAAATGGTCTTATTAAAAACACAGAGCCAGAAATTTGGGTTACAGCCTTAGAGAGATCAGGGAAATATGGAAAGCCATGAGCTAACCTCACCTCACAAACTCTGCAGCTTCCAAAAAAAGCACAACTTCCTTTCTACTCAGGCTTATATACCTTGCTTTTCTGCCCTCTTATTGGCTTTTAGCCCAGCTACCTTATTTCTTCTTTCTACACAGGTCTGTCACTGTCTGTCTGTCTGTACAGACCTCCATGTCTCTATGGTTGGTACTGGAATTAAAGGTGTGTGTCACCACACTTGGCTCTGTAAATGAGTTATGACAGAAATAGCCAGCTACCTGGACAGTCACCTGAGGTTTCTCTGCTGTAATAGGTCACAGCCCCATGAATTCATAGCTATATTAGCCACATATGGCTTTACTTTTCCTGTCTGTCCTTCTGCTCCTATACATTCAACTCATCTTTCACTGTTTAACTTGAGATAATGTTCCAATCCATAACAGCTGAATATTTACCTCTTGAAGAATCCAGTTTGGATACCAAAATTCAGGTACAATTATTATAACATCCACACCTGTGTCTACTAAATCTTCCAAGAGAACATCATTTATTTGTATTTTTAATTTTGTTGTTTGTTCATTTATAGAAGTTTGCCAAAAAAATCGCTTTATGGTTTCTCCTGAATTTCCTATTCCCTCTGCTACAGCTGTTCTATCACTCCGAGCAGCCTGGTTTATTCCAATAGACATTTGGTTATTTAATTTCTCTGAGAAGGGGTTTCTTTTATGGTGGCAGGAAAGGTCTGAACTGCATTTTCTGTGGAGGTCTGCATGAGGCCCCTCTGGGAGTTTCCTGGGGGAAGAGGCAAAGGATTACCTTGTCTGTCCCTTGTTGATCTATATTCATTGGTCCAAAGTTTACCCTTACTACACCTCATCCAGAAGGGAGGAGCATTCTGTTGTCATTGTTCCTTGAATAAACATTCTTTCTAGGAATGCCTTGTTTACACTCCCTTTTCAAATAACCTTGTTTACCACAACTAAAACATCTGACATTAGTTTTCCTCAAAGCTTTTGAAATCACCTCTCCTATTCACATATCATCATGTTCATGAGACTCAGCATTAATTGTGTCCCTGACCCAATCCTCCAAGGGTGCTGATCTTGCCTATAACAGCCTGATTACTCTTTTGCATGCTGCATTCGCATTCTCAAAAGTGAAATATTCATGAAGGATTCTTTTGGGCCTTGTATAACTTTCATAAATGATTCAATTTTCTTCCTTGCTTTCTCCATTCTGTCCCATGCATTCCTGGCTGCCATGCAGCATAGAATTAAGGTTTGGTTATCATATAAACA
>CABHPR010146925.1:0-17729 GCA_902168415.1 Peromyscus melanophrys
TAATCCTTCCCCTTCTGCAGGATATTTTGTTTTCCCCCAGCATTGATTCTTCCATTTACCATTATTGTCATCACATGTGATTAGCTTTCATAATCTATGCTCTTGGAATACGTTGTCTTTGGCCACTAAAATGAGAACTATTTTTCCTATGTCTCCTTCCACTAGATTTCTATTTTCAGGATTTACATTTATGATTTTAATCAGGTTTGAGCTGGTATTTTTAATTGGTCAGAGTTAAATCCATGACAATTATACAGTTGATAGAGCACAACAATTAGTAGTTATATTTACATAGCACAGTAAGGGAGTTTGTGAGTGGCAGGATGAGATGGACATGTGGTGTTTACACTTGTTGAGGTAGGCTTTGTTGATAACATGATACTTAAACAGCATTTTATCCAGTTTCAAAAATAAACCAAATTAATATTGCAATGACTATCTCAATTCATTTGAAATATAACACAAATGTATATTTTGCTGAATAAGAGGTTAAATAACAGTGGTTAATGTGTTGTTTTCAATGCAATTTACAATCCTGCTTTGGTAAGCAATATTGGCATGCATCATCATTCTGAAATAAATGATTACTCTTGTCCTGAAAGATTATAATTTCATAAAGAGTTGCATGCATTTATTAATAATAGAAAATACTAATTATATCACACCAAAATAGATAAACTAATAACTTTCAGAATCATAGAATGAAAAGATAAAAAACAATGGATAGTGAGCTACTGAAATGTGTTTTAATTTTAATTTCAAAACATTACATAAGTATAGATACAATTTGTAAAAATAGTCTTTATATCACCCTAGTTAGGAAACTATGTATACAATAAAATCAAAATGTAATATTATTAGAATGTTAAATTAAAACTAAGACCTTCAATCTGTATTTAATATATTATTTTTAAAACTGCATTAATCCACCTCTTGTATTTACATAGCATGCACAATTTAGTATTAATTATTTCTATTGAATGAATTTTATTTAAGATGATTAGAATTTTTATCACATACATGTTGATAATTGAAGTAATGGATAGATGAAATAACCAGTAGAAGTGTAATGCTGTAAAAGGTTTCCCTTTACATATCAATTACACTTTCAGTTTTTAAATTCAATGACTAAAATGCTAGAAAATAAAGTAAATCCTCAGAGAAAAAGAAATAGTACAAATATAGGAAATATTAAATTTTTAAATATTTTTTAATTATTGCATTAAAATCCCTTACCTATTCTGACAAGTATAAGATGGAATTGCAAAGCAGTTTTTATTTGCATTTCCATAATTGCTAAGGATGTTGAACATTTCTTTAAGTGGCTCTCAGCCATTTGAGATTTCTCTGTAGTGAATTCTCTATTTTGATTTATGCCCCATTTTTATTTATTTTTATATTTTATTTATTTTTTCTTTCTTTCTTTCTTTCTTTCTTTCTTTCTTTCTTTCTTTCTTTCTTTTTTTTGTTTTTTGAGACAAGGTTTCTCTGTGTAGTTTTGGTGCCTGTCCTAGATCTCGCTCTGTAGACCAGGCTAGCCGCGAATTCACAGAGAATCTGCCTCCCATGTACTGGGATTAAAGGTGTGTGCCACTGCTGCCCAGCCTCTGCCCCATTTTTAATTGGATTATTTGATTTGTTAATGTCTAGTTTCTTGAGTTCTTTATATATTTTGGGTATCAGCCCTCTGTCAGATGTGGAGTTGGTGAAAATCTTTTCCCCCTCTGAAGGCTGCTGTTTTGTCCTATCAATGTTATCATTTTCCTTACAGAAGCTTTTCTGTTTCATGAGGTTCAATTTATTGATTGTTGTTCTTAGTGCCCATGTTATCAGGAAATGATCTCCTGTGCCAATGAATTCAAAGTTATTTCCTAATTTTTCTTTTATTAGGTTCAGTGTATCTGGATTTATGTTGAGGTCTTTCCACTTGGACTTGAGTTTTCTGCAGATTGATAGATATGGATCACTTTGCATTCTTCTACTTGCTGACATGCCGTTAGACCAGCACCATTTGTTGAAAATGCTTTTGATTACTAATAATATTCTGATATACTTAGATTTGTGCCTAGGCCAATTTTCATTAGAGGGACATCATCCAGAAACAGATGGTACCAGATACAGTGACCCACAGCCAAACAATAGGTGGAGCAAGGAGAACCCCTGCAGAAGAGAGGGAGGAAGGATTGTAGGAGCCAAAGGGGTCAAGGACACCATGGGAACATGACCCACAGTATCAGGTAAACACGGCTCATAGGGGATCACAGAAACTGAAGCAACTAACACAGATCCTGTATGGGTCTAAGCTAGCCCTCTGCACATACCTTATGGTTATATAGCTTGGTGTTCCTTGTGACACCCACCAATGGAAATGGGGGTCGTCTCTGAGTCTTTTTCCTTCACTTGGGAAACTTTTCCGTCTACTTTTTTTGCCACATCCAGCCATGGTATGAGGGTTTGTATACAGTTTTATTGTACCTTATTGTGCTATGTTTAGTGGATATCCCTAGGATGCCTGTTTTTTTTGTTTGTTTGTTTTGTTTTTTGTTTTTCGGTTTGGTTTGGTTTGGTTTTGTGTGTGTGTGTGTGTGTGTGTGTGTGTGTGTGTGTGTGTGTGTGTGTGTGTGTGGTTTTGGTAAAGTAGAAAGAGAGGATGCATTGATCTGTGGGAGAGGAGAGGTGAGGTAGGGACTGGAGAGAGTGGAGGGAGGGGAATCTACAGTCAAGATGTAATATTTGAGAGAAAACTAATTTTTTTAAAGATGAGATATTTGTGTTTTGCAAAACAAACAGGCGTTAGAAATGGGGACCTAGCTTTTTTTCTGGCTTGAAAACTAATGCCCTAGAGAAGAAATATCTTAATAGAGATCTTACAATAAAGTGTTTTAGCTAGGAATAAGACTTTATTTTGCTATCTCTAAACCACAAGAATTCCTTATCTCCTATGAATATGTGAACAATAATGCAGGGTATCAGGTTGGACCCAGGAAACTGGTTAGGTATTGAAGTCAGTTTCACAGACACAATTCTGCTTTGATGAGAAGTGTGAGCTAAACCATACTACAGAGATAAAAAAAAAGGATATCGGCGTCACATCAAAGCAACAAAAAGCTATAGCTCCAAATAGGATGAAAGGAGAGAGACTAGTTGAGTGCAAATATGTAGGGTGGTTACTTTGACACACAGCATCACTTAAAAGCTCAGGCCTTGCCTTACTGGCACAAATTGATTTCATCTGATGGTTTCATAAAATCTTGAAAGACTGGAGAAAAGTGTTAGCAATTCACTGATGCTTTTGGATTTTCTATATCAAACCTACAGAAGTAGATCTCTTGTAGAATGAGGGCAAACTCTGGAAGTGAGCCCTTGGGAATCTCCTAATATATACAATAAATGCTTTAGGTCTTTTCAATTATAGCCTTATTGGGTATTCAGTTGATGTTTTCAGTCATTTTCGGTGCTATCTTGGTCAGTGTTCTATTATTGTGAAAAGATACCATGTCCCTGGCAAGTCTTCAAAAAGAAATCATTTAACTGGGGCTTGCTTATAGTTTCAGAATTTTAGTCCATTATCCTTATGGCAGGGAGCATAATAGCACATAGACAGACATGGTAGCTAAGAGTTCTACTCCATATGCATAGATAACAGGAAGAACGAATCAGCCACTGGTCCTGGCTTAGGCTTTTGAAACCTCAAAGCCCTTCTGTAGTGACACACCTCCTGCATAAGGACATACATCCTAAACCCTTCAAATAGTACCTCTCCTGGTCACCAAGCAATCAAATCTCTGAACCTATGGGGGGCATTCTGTTTCAAACCACCACCTTTCACCCTCTGGCTACTTGGACCTGTAACCACATCATAATACAAAATGCATTTAGTCCACAGTCAGAAGTCCCTATAGTGTATTACATTCTTTTTTTTCATTTTTTTCTTTATTAAGGAATTTTCTACTCACTCCTCATGCTATCCACAGACCCCCCCTGCCCTCCTCCCACCACCCAGCCCTCTTTCCCAAGCCACCTCGCATCCCCACATCCCCCAAATCGAGGTCTCCCATGGGGAGTCAGCAGAGCCCAGCTCACTTAGCCTAGGCAGGTCCAAGCCCCTTTCCACTGCACCAAGGTTGTGCAAGGTGTCACACCACAGGCACCGGATTCTCAGAAGCCTGCCCATGCACCAGGGACAGATCCCGATCCCCCTGCCTGAGTGCCCCCCAAACAGTTCGAGCCAAACAACTATCTTCCGTGTCCAGAGGGCCTAGTCCAGTCCCATGGGAGCTCCACAGCCACCAGTCCACAGTTCATGGGTTTCCACTAGTGTGGCCAGTCATCTCTGCACATCCTCCCATCATGATCTCGACGTCCCTTGCCTGCAGTATCTCTCCTCGCATCAATTGGATTCCCGGAACTCAGCCTGGTGCCTGGCCGTGGATCTCTGTATCTGCCTCCATCTGTCACTGGACAAAGGCTCTATGATGACAGCTAGGTTATTTGCTAGGCTGGTCACCAGAGTAGACTGGTCCAGGCACCCTCTGGACCACTGCTAGCAGACCAAGGTGAGGTCAACCTTATGGATTCCTGAGAGCCTCCCCAGCACCCTGCCTCTTCCTATTCAAAAATCCCTATAGTGTATTACATTCTTAATACTGCTTAAAAGTTCAAGTTCAAAGTCTCTTATGAGACTTAAGACAATCTCTTAACTGTAACACCCTGAAAAAACAAAATCAAAAAGCAGATCCCATAATTCCAAAATGCAGTGGCACAGAATATTCATTACCACTCCCAAAGTGTAAAAAGAGATCATAGTGAGGAAATATTAGAGCAAAATATAGCAGAAAACCAGCAGGGCAAATTCCAATCTCTGCATTTCTATACCTGATGTCAAAGGGCTCTCTAGATCTCCAACTCCTTTCAGCTTTGTTGACTGCAACAAACTTCTCTCTCCTAGGCTGGTTCCACACTTGGACTGCAGCTTTCCTTGGCTGGTATCTCTTGAACCTGCCATGTCCAACATTTTGGCATTTCCAAAGAAATCCAGCTGCCACTTTCACAGCTTTATTCAATGACACCCCTTACATATGCCTGGCCTCAGCAGCTTCCCTTGACTGAGGACATAATTTCCACAACCCCTTTCCTATATCTGTGACTATAAAGCCAGAACCCTGTGCCAAAGCACCCAAGTTCTGGTGCTTTCTGGGGAAGGAACTTTGTTCCCTCATTCAATCACACTTTCATCAACTTACTGATTTTGATGTTTTCTTTCACTGCTTAAGCTTTTCTTTAATTCCTTTCCATAAATTTGAAGCTTAGTTGTGTGGAGTCTTGTCTTGAGGTCATGACACCTTTATTTCATTTAGCATCAGGCTTTTCTTTAATTGTTTTATCTTCCTGAATAGTTCTTGAGGATTTATCTCTATTCTGCTTCTTACTGCTCTTTTTCTTCTCAAATTGTACATTTTGTAATGTTACTTGCTCACTTTGCTCCTTTTAATTATAGGTCTTCATAAGAATTATCAATAATAACTACACAAAACAGTCAATACTAGGCTGTTTGGAAATGTCCTCTGCCAAAACTATTAATCAAAAACTCTTCAATAGCCTCAGGCAGATTTTGTTTTGTTGTTGTTGTTTTGTTTTGGAAAAAGTAAGAAAGAAGTCACATTCTTTGCCAAATATCATAAGAATGGTCTTTAGGGTACTTACTAATATTCTTCCCCTCTGAAACTTTTTTTTCCGAGACAGGGTTTCTCTGTGTAGCTTTGTGGCTTTCCTGGAACTCACTCTGTAGTGTAGGCTGGCCTCAAACTCACAGAGATCCACCTAGCTCTGCCTCCCGAGTGCTGGGATTAATGGTGTTTGCCACCACTGCCAGCACCCCTCTGAAACTTCTTGAGCTGGATCTCCACAGTTTAAATTACCCTCAGTACTGTCTTCCATATTACCACTATTATAGCCCATTAAGCACTGCTTAAAATATACAACTGTTTTCCTAATCCAAAGTCCCAAGATCCACATTCTTCCCATAAGCAACTTGGTCAGGTCTTTCACTGTAATATCCCACTCCTTGGTACCAACTTCAGTCTTGGTCAGTGTTCCATTGTTGTGAAGAGATGCTATGACCATGGCAACTTTTATAGAAGAAAGCGTTTAACTGTGGCTTGCTTACAGTTTCAGAGGTTTACTCCATTATCCTTATGTCATGCAGCATGTTTGCACAGAGCATACATGGTGGCAGAATGTTCTAAATCCAGATCTGCACGCAGCAGGAAGAGAGGGCCAGCCACTGAGCCTGCCTTGGGCTTTTGAAACTATAAAACCCACCTCTCCCCAGTGACACAATTCCTCCAACAATGTCATATCTCCTACTCTTTTCAAGTAGTGCTACTCTCTGGAGACCAAGCAATCGAATATATGAGCTTATGAGGGCTATTCTCTTTCAAACAATCACTGATATATTTAATTATGTGCTGTACATCCTAATTAATTTTAAAATCATTTATTACTATTTTATATATGTTAATGTTTTTCTAATTATGTGTTTGTGTTCCATATGCATGTCTGGTGCCTATAGAGGCAAAAAGAAAGCATTGATCCCAAGGACCTGGAGGTACAGATGGTTGTGAACTTCTATGTATGTGTTTGAAACCAAATCAGTGTCTCTTGTAAGAACAGCAAATGTTAACTTCTAAGCCATATTTCCAGCCACATGAACTGATTTTTTTTATTATTTATTCTATAAGCTTCTTCAACTCTGAGCAGTAGCAAGTGTTATGGACACAAGAGAAGACTGTACACAAAGAATACTCACCATAAAAAAACAGACATAAGTATAACAGATATACAAGTCATAATTTAAAAAAAGACTTGAAAATTCAGGTAACATCACTCAGTCAAATATTGATACTTCCTCAATACTCTAACCCAAAGACAGTGAAATGGTGGAAATATCAGACTGAGATTCTCAATGTTTACTTTTGAAAATAATCAAAGACTGCAAAAGGGAGGCATAAGAAATGAAGATTAATTATGAAGTCATCAGAAACATATCTGAGAAACAGATCAAGAAAAACTAATATTCTAAAACAAACCAGAAGCTAATTTGGAAAATTAAAAAAAGAGGTTTAAAAATTCACAATTGTAAAATATCATAGTTGAATGTAACACTAGTATGTTAGATCAAGCATAAAAATAATATAAAGAACTGAAGATAAGGCTGAGGAATTATTAGATGTAAGAAAATAAAAACAAAGGATTCATAACCCCCCTATTTCAAGAATTTATGGATATGATCATCAGATCAAATATTTAGATCCATAGATATGGACAATGGAGCTCAGGTATAAATTAAAGATAAGGATAACCAGTTTATTAAAATAAATTCAAAATCATTTCTATCTTTTATCTGTATGTTTGATCTTAAAATCTAAGGAAATACATGGATATTCCTTTATAAAATACTTTTTCTTTATTTTTGATAATTTCATATACTTACTCAAGCTAATATGATAATATCTACCTCTTCTATTTCCTTCTCCATCCCCATTTAATCTCAATATACTTCCATCCAAATTCACATCTTTCAACATTCTATTTATAACTCACTAAGTCAAGTTAGTGCTGTTCATATATGCATATGTATTTACTTATTCACTTGAGCATGAGAAAACTACTAGTGAACAATTCTTATCCTGAATATTAATTTTTCCATCCTCAGCAACTATCAACTGCTATTCAGCATGGGACAGAGCTTGAAGATCATCAACTATGCTAGGATTTTAGCTTACTTGCTCTTGTATAAGTAATATGCAGGCTCTCATAGCTGGTAGGAATTCATTAGTTAAATATACATACCATGTCTAGAAGGCAGAATTTCACAACACTCCTCTCTTTCTTCATGTTCCCTCAGCCTTGGTGGGATAATACAGATGTCTCAATTAAGGCTGATCACTCATTCTCCTATTCTCAGCATTTTGACCAGTTATGCATCTCTCCATTGATTGCTGTCCACTGCAAAAGAAGCTTCTTTGACCAAGACATAAAGTAGCTCAGGTCTACAGGTATAACAAAAATCAGTACAATGCAATTTGATAGCATGACCATTCAGTAAAATAACAATACAGGCTCTAGACTTATGTCTTGTGTCAACTTGAGACAAACTAGAGTTGTCTGAATGGACGTAACCTCAATTGAGAAAACACTTCCATAAGATCAAGTTGTAAGGCTCTTTCTTAATCAGTAATGGATGAGAGTGGGCCTGGACCATTGTTGGCGGTGCCATCCCTGGCCTAGTTGTCCTAGGTTCTATAAGAAAGCAGGCTGAGCAAGCCAGTTGGATCAAATCAATAACCAGCATACCTCTATGGCCTCTGCATCAGCTCCTGCCTTGAGGATCTTGGCCTGCTTGAGTTCCTATCCTGCCTGGATAAACCCTTTCCTCCCCAACTTGCTTTTTGGTCATGGTGTTTTATCACAGAAGTAGAAACCCTAACGAAGATATACTATCAATATCCCATTAGCAAATCAGTGCAATTATACTGCACCACATAACACATAGCACTGAAATTTACACAATCATTCAGAAATATTTTTAAATTTTATAATTTAAAATATCAGAAAATAATTGAATTGATAAATGGACACATATTATCTGTTAAAATTAAACCAAGAGACTATAGAAAATTATATACATCCTTTAGGGGCAGTGATATTGAAAAATTACTTGAGTATCCAAACAAAGCACAGTTGGATATATTTTAATTTTGAATTTTATTTTTTAATTTGTGTATATATGTATGTTCCTGAATATAAGTATGTTTGCCATATGTGTTCAGGAGTCCAATGATGTTAGAAGAGGAAATGACTCCCCTGAAACTGGAGTTAAAGAGTATCCTAAGCCAATATTTCTGGTCTAGGAACAAAACCCAGGTCCTTTGTTAAGAGCAGTAAGTACTTTTAAGCACTGAGCCATCTCCACAGCCCCTATATATACTGCAGAATTTTGTTTTACACTTTGAGAAAATGTAGCAGCAATGATCCTCAAACTATTCCAAAATTAGAAAGGGAAGGACACTTCCAAAATTATTTATAAGGAAAATTATTGTATATTGCAATAAAGTTTCTACTGCTGTGATAAAACACCATAACCAAAAGCAACTTGGAGAGCAAATGGTTTAATTCATCTTACATCTTATAGTTAATCAACCAGAGAAGTCAGGGCAGTAGCTACAGTGGGAACCTAGAAACTGTAACTGAAGCAGAGGCCAGGGAGGAAGATTGCTAAATTGCTTGCTTTTCATGGCTTGCTCAGCCTAATTTCTTATATTATTCAGAGCCACTTGGCCAGAGGTAGCACTGCCTACAGTGAGCTGGGCTTTCCCATATAAATTGCCAATCAAGAAAATTCACCACAGGCATGTTCGTTGGGGCTTTTTTTTTTTTTTTTTCAATGAGATTCCCTTCTCCAAACTGACTCTAGCTTGTGTCAAGTTGGCATAAAACTAACCAGCACATATGTTTTCTCTCATATGTAGAATCCCAGGGAAGATTAAAAATAAAAGGAAATGGAAGTAAAAGAAGTACTATTAGTTATGTGGAAAGGACCAATGAGGAAGAGAAGAAGAAGTAAAATAAAAAAGAGAAACTGGTGGCATGACTGTGATCAAAAGATGTCACAGCATGCATTAAAATGTCAAAATGAAACCCCTTACCATGTGCAACTCAAAATATAAAAAATATATATGCATAATCATGTTTTAATGTATTTAACAGTAAATATACAAATAAAATCACTAAAAGAGAGAATCCTGTGTTATATATAATATTATGTTAAATATTAAGACAAGCTATGATATATAAAACATTCTTATTTTTCTTTTGTTTTACATATATTTTTATTTATGTGTCTATGTGTGTATGAAAATATATTACATGAGTACAGGTCTATGAGGCCAGAAATATCAGATCCACTTGGAGATGTAGTTATAGGTGGTTGTGAGCTACAAGATATGGGTTCTGAGAACAAATCTAGACTCCTGGGAAGAGTAGCAAGTACTCTTAACTGCTAAGCTTTCTCTCTAGTTCCCACAAATATATTCTTGGTTAAAACAAAAGGCAGGTTTTAATGTGCTTGTAGATTTCTCCAATACTTTTTTTGAAATTAACTCCATCATGGAAAAGTATTACCACAGACATTCATGTGAGATCCTTTTGCTCCAAATAAAAATGATGTGGATTTAATTAATATTTAAGATATGAAATTTTGTTGTTGTTTGTTTTGGCTTGTTTGTGAATGAGAATTCCTGGAAAGGAGCTGTGTCTGCAAAGAACGATTGACTGATTATAATTGCACTGGTGTGGTGATGTTGGAATGTTGCAACTCCAGAGCCTAATTACCTTATCCTAGACTATCTTTAGCTTATAGAACAGCCATATCTCAGCCACCTCTGTTTCAGAACTAACATCCTATGATTAATAGTTTAAAAAAGAGGAATGCCTGAAATCTATTAAATTAGCAGACCACCATCTTCTACCCATGCAAAAGCTAAGAATGTAATCAGATATCACCATAGGCTTAGAGAAAAGCTCCCCAATTTTGCTGTTACTACCTCTCTGGTGTATGCACCAGTGTATTTTAAAGTTGCCTTGACATGTTTTTCATTGTTCTGTAAATAAATAAAACTTCTTAAAACTATTTTCAAGTTGCAACAATATCATGTGGTGTAACATAAATCCATGTTTCTGCACCATGGTCACTCATAACGGCTCCAGAATAAAAAAATCTTTTAATTCTTTTAAGATGAGAGCTTTGCTTTTTTCATCGACATGTTTTAAACCAATCCATCAATGAAGTAATATGACTTTCTCTTGAAATCATTGATGACTCATATAACTTGTATATTTAACAGTTATTTTCATATGCCTTAGGCAATGCTTAATTCTATTTAACAGTCTTCCAAAGAGTGGTTTGACTTGTTCTTAAACATGCATCAGTCTGGTGGTGCTCAGAAAACACTACCTCCAAATAGAGCTACTATGAAGTGACTTGCTCACATTGTTATTTGAGAAGGCTCCTGCAGCATGCCTGGCAGGAGAGTGGTGCTCAAAGACATGGGGAGTAATACGTCAACAGGACTTGACCAGGTTTCTCTAAGTTACTCCTATTATATTTCATCCTTTCAAGTCACATTTGTCAGGTGCCTACTCATTTCCTTAGATTCCACATCACCATAAATATCTTTTATTGCTTCATTTTTTTGCAGGAAACCTTGTGTCAGTACTGTTTCAGTTCATTTGTTTTGTGTTTTTCTTGTTTCATAATTCTCAGGAAAATCTACAATTAACATTAACATGTTCAATGCTGCCTAGCACAATACAGACAGTGTAAAAAAGACACAGCTGATGATTTCTGAACACATCACAGATATCTTTATGAAGACTGTGAGATCTAATCTCGATTAATATAACTATTAGACTACATCTGTTGGATTATAAGGCACTCTTTAGATGTAAGAGTAATTGCTTAAAATTGGCAGTCTCAAAGTATGGTCCACTTAGTCATGAAATATTCATAAAAGCTCATTGCATTTACCTCTTAATAAAGTCTAAATGTGGATCAGATTGCAGACCTTGAGTGCCAGCAGCACATTCCCACTACAGAAAAAAAAGAAAGAAAAGAAAAGAAAAAAAGTGTCCAGTGAACTTTGAAAATGTCAGCCAGAAGGGCTTTCAAATGCATAATTTACTATTTTGTTGGCTACTTATAAATGGATAATAATAAACTTCTAGCTGAATGCAAGCTCATAAAAGCTAGATCAAAAAAGGAGAGCACCATAGGATGATAAATGAAGGACTTTATGGTTCTAATTTTCTTCTAAGTAATTACAGTGAGAGCAAAGCGTGATGTAGCTACAGTGTTGAAATGTGAATGGAAATTTTGACATTCTGCTTGGGCAGATCATGACTTTATAGAGAAAGTCTTTGAAAATATGATGTCCTGTATTTCTTCAACAATACAGGTTTACCAATATTAAAATTGATGCTTAGGTTGGATACAATTCAGTAGATAACAGAGCTTCATAGCAAAGATCATTGGTATTTGTGTCCTTTTCTTTTTTATTATTTTACTTTTGCTTGAAATAAGGATTACATAGCACAGGCAGGCCATGAACTAGCTATGTTAAAGAGGTTGCCCTTGAAATCCTAATAATCCTCTCTCTACTTGTCAGGTGCTGGGATTACAAGCATGCACCATAATACATGTTTTGTTAATTCTTGAGATATTCCTAAATACTAAATAATTATCTACTAGCAGTCATAAACCTAGGTATTTTCTTTTTCTCCTTTATTGGAAATATTCATGACAACTACTCACATATTTTAAAGAGATAAATATATTTATATTCACACATAAGTGTGTACATATTTATGATGATTTAGACACTAATTCAAGATAACACATGTAGCATGCATCTTAAAAGGTCTTATTAATAAAATCAAACCCATTGGGTTAAAGCTGGAAGATCAGAGAAGCAGAAAAAGCCACAGCTTCCTCACCTTGCCAATTCTTCAGCTGATCTTGTTTCCTCAGACTGGAAGCCTCTGAGTCCTCATCCAAATGAATCTCAGCCAAACTGCTGCTCAAAAGCCTAAAAGCTTAACCAGCTCTAGTTCCTGGTTTTCATGTCTTATATACCTTTCTGCTTCCTGCCATCACTTCCTGGGATTAAAGGCACGAGTCACCATGCCTGGCTGTTAGCAGTGTGGCTTTGAACTCACAGAGATCCAGATGGATCTCTGCCTTTGGAATGCTAGGATTAAAGGGGTATGTGTGTGCCACCATTTTCTGGCCTCTGTATCTAGTGGCTGCTCTGTTCTCTGACCCCAGATAAGTTTATTAGGGTGCACAATATTTTAGGGAACACAATATCATCACAAACACAGATGCATTTATTTATATAATTGAACAAGTAATTTTTATTTGTAAATTATTTTGCAAAAAAAAAAAAAAAACAGTTTTGCCCAGGTTGTTTTAAAGAAATTGCCAAGAATTATACATCTTAAAAGATGTTAACGGGAAACTGCCTCCTATTTTACTGTGAGTCCATTATGAAAAAAGTAAACAGAAAGAAAAAGTAATAATTTATTTTTATAAGTTATAAACTTAGGCTAGAGAAAATGTTTCAAGGAAAAGAGTAAATTGGCCAATGGTATATCAGGTTTCCAACAGAATAACATTTCATAAATCTCCCCAAATATTTATTTCTGTTGCTCTCTATAGACACATAATTCAAATGGTTTTTTTTAGTCCTAGTTCAGTTAAAAATTAAAGCTAGCTTTGGAATTGGAGTGTGGCTTTCTCTTTCTCTAAACCCAAGCATCCTTGTTAAAAAGAAAATCCAAAATCTTTGCCTTATGTCAAAAGAGTCACCTGATATGGGTCAGAAGGAAAACCAAAATTAAGAGACTATTTAATTTTTACTAATCTCATGATTGTTGGTTTTATTTTGACCCTTTAAAAGTATAAAGTATAAGTATTATATTAAAATTTATAATATTAAACTTTTTGTCATGATATTAACAGTCATATAGAATACTGACTAATTGTAGAAAAAGGCTTCATCGAGCTTCCTATACATGATTTTCAGGTTTGAGTCTCTATCAGTTAACTAGGAAATGCTATGGAATGTCATTCTGTATGCTGTGAATGTATATTGCTCTGATTGTTTGATAAATAAAATACTGATTGTCCATTAGCCAGGCAGGAAGTATAAGCAGGATAGGCAGACAAGGAGAATTCTGGGAAGAGAAAGGCTGAGTCAGGAGTCACCAGCCAGACACAGATGAAGCAAGATGACAAGACAGAACTGAGAAAGGGTACCAAGCCACGTGGCTAAACATAGATAAGAATTATAGGTTAATTTAAATATAAGAGCTAGTCAGTGATAAGCCTGAACTAATGGCCAAACAGTTTGTAATTAATATAAGCCTCTGTGTGTTTATAGGTGTCTGAATAGCTGCAGACCTGGCTGAACACAGGAAAACTTCCAACTACAAGGAATCAAGTTTTTCTACTCTGGATGTATGTAACAAACTATGGTCCTATAACCTCTTTAAGATCTGCTGCATATGACATTTATAATGTTTAAGGTTTCTTCAGTGAACCATGACCATGCCTAACAGTGACCTTTGAAATCTCCAAAAAGGAGAATTGGGACACACAATGATTCCACCTGGACTATGGTAATGCCACTAAGCAGACAAATACCACCTAAAGATTGATGTTGGACTACAAATGCTCAGGACAATTTTAAGGTGGCTACCTGAGATGGTCCAACTTCATAGACTGCTCTAGCCAGGACTTGAGACAAGTCCTGCACTTTCACAGTACACAGAGACTGAATAACCAATGATACAGTTTGCTCTCCCAGGACTTGACAATTATCCTCAATTTTTCAGGGTCCCCTAAAGATGTCATCAGTCCCAGACAGCAGGAGTAATGTTAAAAATATGACACCCATATTCTCAAGAGGTGGGGTGGGCAGCTTTGGTTGTTCAGTGGGGCATGCATATTTGTCTTTGTTTAGGGTGGTTGGTTACAAGTTGTTTTTGTAATGGTTGGGAAAAAAGCTGAACAAACGAGATTAGACTCAGGGATTTTGTTCTTAAAAGAAAATGGGGGATGCATGAATAGGATAAAAAAGGTAGATTATTGGATCTACTTTTAAACCAAAGTAGCAATTGCTGGTCTTAAATATTTTAAATTGGCTTGGATTTTTGTATGTTGATACAAATTTGAGGTTATTTTTGTTATACTTTATATATGTTATAGAGATGACAGACTAAAAGGTAGATTATTGAATCTACTTTTAAAACAAAAAAGCAGCTACTACTTTTAAATATTTCACATTGATATGGACTTTTGTATATTCATATAAGTTTAAAGTTATTTTTGTTAGAACATATTCTATATGCATTTCTACTCTTGCTCAAGGTATTGTACCTATAAACCTCATTTAGCAATATAATGTAAATTTCCAGTCCTTGAAAGTTATTACTATAAACTATTTAGGATAATAAAGAAATTCAGGTTAGTAGTTAGTCACGTATTACAATCAAACTTGTAGTCATGTTAGGTATGTTTTCAGGGTCAAACAGAGATATATTTTATGTAGTCAGGTTGTCTTCAAACACTTCAGAGATCTGCAGAATATGGCATTTAAGATGTTTTAATAACATGAGTTTTTTTTTTTTACAACAATGAGGCATATCTGCTCCTAGCAGCACCAATCAACTTCAGAGAAGATGATGGACATCGAAGAAACTCCATATGGAGTTTACTTTCTTTATTTCAAAAGTTAGCTGCTGAGCAAGAAACTACCCTTGCTTCAACTACTGAGAGTATGTTGTTCAAATTGAAAAAGCAGGACACAGAAGAAAGTGACTGCTGAATCTTGCCAAGACAAGGCAGTACAGTCCTGCTTTACAGATAAGTCTGTCAGATATTTTAGACCTACAGCCCAAAGATGGTTGTCTCAACATTACAGAGGAACCTTGGGTGACTGTCTAGGCAGCCAACTGTTTCTATCATTTCTTAATTTTGCAAGATGTTTGCTTTGCATTTCCTGTTTACTCAGGTAATATTATTTCTTTAACAGGTCTCTGATGGAGTTGAAGTCTAGATAATTATAATTTTCCTTGTTAGCGGACTCAGAAAAGAAACTCACTAAAGAGGTGTAAAGTGTGTAAGGTTGAGAGACATAGAAAGATAGTTTTGTGTTGGTAATGCAAGTTAGGATAGAAAGTGAATTAGGTACAACATGTTGGAATCACCAGGATAGGATAGATAATGGAGTATTTTCTCTGAATTTGTCAAATGCTAATGGACTAGACATTGTTAATGTAATTATTACCTGCATATATTTGTATATAGTTATTGTATGTAGTGGGTAGCCATTCTAGCTTTGATCTGGAAGTTCCAACCTGCATTGAGGCTTCAGCAACTGTCACGCTTAGAAAGTGGGGCCAAAGGAGGAGCCTGGAGACCCAAGAGCAGGATGGGCCAGCTCACACACTCTCTCTCTGTTCCTGGACCCGAGATAAAAAGGGACAATTGTCTTCAAGATTCTAATTCTCTCCATGCTTATTCTTGATTTCTCAGAATCCTTTCTAACATGCTATGTCCTCTTTAAATCCAAACCTTCCATTTTGATAACAAATAAGTTTTTTCCAATAGCAACCTTGGAAGTCTCCAGAAGGAAGATGGGGCCCCAACAACAACAACTCTACCCAATCCAGAATGATGCCATGGTAATCATCAACATACTACACTTCTTGCCAGAATTTCAGACAATCTTACCCACTACTCTAAGACTTGCTACAGAAACTACAGTTAGTCTAACTGAGATTTAACTATCTGAGCTTTCTCACAGTACCCAACAGAGATAACATCACCCCCTAAACAGCAAGAAGCAATTCTAAGAAAATGACGCCCCTTCTCCCTTAGGATTCATAATTCTCAGGGTTATGGATGATGGTTATAGGGTTGGGGGTGAAAGAAATATTAGACTCAGTATTCTCCTAAAAAAAGGGAAAAGAAGAAATGGAATGGATAGGTATAAGATATTATGGTAGATTACTGTATATACTAGTAAACAAATTTAGTAAAATAGCAGCCTTAGATAATTTGCACTGTAATTTGCAGTTATGGATTCTTATATGTTGATACAAATGTAAACTATTTTTATATTCCTGTTTAAGATAATTTGTATATTGATACAAATACAGAACTATATTTGTTATAATGTACATATATTTCTACTCTTATTTGAAATATTTGTATATTGATGCAAATGTAAATTTATATCTGTCATACTTTATGTATGTTCTACCTCTGTTTAGGATATTCGGTATATTGATATATATTTAAGATTATTGTCATATTGCATATTGCACTATATATTCCTACCTCTGGTATAAATATCTTGTGTATTGTCACAATTTTGAAGTCATTGTTCTTTACCATACAGTTGCTTATAGACTGTTTACCTTGTTTACATGAAGCCTTAGTCCTTAGGTTATTTCGGTAGATAAGTCTTATAGATTTATAGTCACCTATGCTTGTCATCTCTATAGTTACGTTAGTTAGGTTATCCAGATTTATAGATACATAGGTCAGATGGACAGGTAATCTTCAAACACTTCATAGACCTAGAGAATATGGCATTTAAATAACTTAGAATTCTGTTGACGTGAGACACAATTGCTCCTGGCTGCACCAATTTGATCCCGAGAGAATGTTGGGCTTCTAAGACATTTCCATTTGGAAGTTTGTCTTCTTGGCACAAAATGGCCTACGGGGCAAAGAACTGCCCTTGCCTCGACTGCTGACAGTACAAATGCAATGCTGTCCTTTCTGGACAAGCAGGACACAAGGAAAGCGACCACTGTACTCTGCCAAGACAGGGTAAGATGGTCTCTCAGAATTCCTGCTTCTGAAGATGGTCTGTCAGATACTCTAGGCCTGTAGCCAATTTGAATGCACCAACAATGCTGAGAAACATTAGGTGACTGTCCAGGCTGCCAGCTGTCTCGGTCTACTCTTGCAAGATTCCCGAAAGTCGCTTGCATCCATCTACCATTTCTCAGGTACCATTATATTCCTTCTCAGGTCTTTGATGGGATTGAAGACTAGCAGTTATAGTTACAACTTAGTATATATATATATATATATA
>CABHPR010146926.1:0-11947 GCA_902168415.1 Peromyscus melanophrys
ATCAGGTCCTGATTCCTGTTTATCTAGAAAATCCTGAATAATACATCATTATTCAAGAGTGCACTGTTTTTTAACTTCCACATGACTCTGTATGCTTTACTACTTCTCTTGTGTCAGTTTCTACTTATATTGTATGTTTCAGATAGAATATAGAATATAATATGGCAATATTCCTATATTTGTTAAGATTGCTTTATGTCCTAATACATAATTTGTTTCAGAGGAATTTCCTTAGGCTGCTGTGACATAGACTGTATGTTTGATAAATATCTGATAGGTCCATTAGATCTATGATGTCATTGAATTGAGATATTTCTCTAGTCTTTGTATTACCTGTCAATTCATGGCAGAAAGAACAGAGCAAAATTAGAAAATATGATCAGATCATTTAAATGAACCCCAGGTCTCATGAGTTGTCACATCGAAGTCCTGCCAATAAGGACATCCTACTTACTTTGCAAAAGCCTTTATAAGGGGAAAAATCTATAAAAGGAAATAATAGAGAAAGAAAAGGACAAAAGGAAATGGTTATAGAGCAAGGGAACAGATGGGGAAAAGGTGATATTCATTAAACAAAGGAGGAATAATTTTGAAGGGGAGAAAAGTGAATGGAGCATAGAGTCCAAATTCAGTCCTCCTTGATTGCAAGTTGTAACTTCAACTTTCTTAGCATTCCTTCCTGTATCTCCAGATGCCTGGCACATCTCTAGGACATAATTTCTGCTCACACCATCAGGCAGTGTTTCAGAAATCAGGTTTGAAATGTTGTTGTCATTATGGGTGGTGCTTTGTGAGGTCCAGGTTTGGTTATATATTCTTTGGATGGTTGTTCCTTTATGAGTTAGGTGACATGCTGGTTATCCCCTTGGGTGGTGCCTCAAAATTTGATATCTGAACTCTATGTTTGCCTTCTTGATGTTGAACATGTAATAGATAATCTGTGTGTATGTTCTCATTTAGTATTATCAGTGTTTTTAGCTTTTTATCTATAGGTTTCTATATTGCTGATATTGAATACTTCTGAGGCAAAGTGCTTCCCAGTATTTAGAAGTATTCTGATGCTAAGATTTCAATACACTTTCCAATACTTGCCCTGGGTCTACAAAGACTGCCTTTTATAATGTCTGGAACTATAATATCTTTTAAAATTTGCCATTTCTGTGATGATTTAAAACCTCTTCTCTTCTGGTTGAATGTCAAGAGGAGAGGGTTGTCCACTATTCCACTGCTACTATGCACAATGTTTGTCCCTTATCCTTGTCTTTAAAAATTATTTTAAGATATCTGCCACTAACACAAAGTACCAATATTCTCAGATTCTCTTTCTTATCACTGGCTCTTACTAGGAATGGGAGTGTTCCACACTGTATCAATCCCTCCTTGAAGGACTCTGCTTCTCCTCCTTTGATTTACATGGTTTCTTCTTTTGCCTTTCTATTAGAATACATACTTTAAATCATCAACCACTTCTAGTATCTGTCATCCAGCTTTCTCTAGTTTGTCCCTTGGACATCTGAGATATCTGCTTGTTTGTCATACACAGTCTTGGATAATTCAATGTTTCTTGTCTATATTTTTTAATTTTTTTATTTTATAAGTATAGGTGTCTTGTCTGTACATATGTCTTCATTCCTGTTGTCCTCAGATGACAGAAGAGGGCATCGGATACCTTTGAACTGGAGTTATATATGCTTATGAGCTACCATGTGGGTTTTGGAAATTGAACCAGGATTCTCTAAAGAGCAGCTTGTGCATTTGCTTGCTGAGCCATCTCTCCAGTCTCCAATTGTTTATTTTTGAGGTATATCTAACAAATGAATTAAAGGTGTACTCATCTGTTGCAATGGAAACTATTCTCCTCTAATCATGGATCAGGACCCATATTACATTCCCATCTGTGTAAAATACTTCACAGTATATAAATATGGTCAAATTTGAATATGCAAACACTTGCTGAAACATGCTATATTGAAAGTTCCAAAATCAAAATGATTAATCTGTATGGACCAAGTTGGATATGCAATCACTGATGAAATATGTTATATTAAAGTTTTGAGATACAAAGTTTTATAAAAAAAACTGATACTTAATGTATTATAATTCAATTTATTTAATATATTCTAGCTAGGGTTGTTCTGTCCTCATTTTGGCAATATTTTCCTGTCATATAAGTGTCACCATAATGATGTCTTTAATTTTCAGTCTTTCTGCATCCAATTTGTTGTCCTAATAAACATTTACTGGACTGCTAAAAAGAGAAATAGAGCAGTAATCATTAAGAGCACAGGAAAAGTTGAAATACAGATAAACAACTTTAATTGTCAGATTCTAATCAATAGGTGTCAATTAGGGCATATCAAATTGGAAAATTTTGTCAGATGTCTTAGAAAAATTTCAAGGGTATTGTGAGGTCATAAACAGATTGGAAACATTAGGAATGGCCACACCTGATAAGGACATCAGAGGAGAATGCGCTAGCAAGCCCAGGAACACTAAATCAGATAGGTACTCAGAAGATAGTGAGACGGTCTATAAAGAGTATTATCACAAAATAAAGCAAACATTGTGTCTTGTAACCAATTTTATGCAATAGATGGGTACTAAGAATTCTGAGTAAACTGAAAATGGAAATCAGAACAAAGCCAGAAATTTCTACCCAGAAGGGAAACAAGCAGAACTCACACACTGCAAATAAAAAGCATTTTCTGAGTCCAGCAGATTTCAAGCAGTTAACAATACTTCTTGTCATTAAAGGAGACTCATTCCAGGAAGAAAGCTGGACAACCACAAGGAATCCTCACTGCCAAGTGCAATTTCATTCTCCAAGAACAATCAGAAAGTCAAGAACATTAATTTCTGCTGCATTATCGCAACGGAGATTATAACCTTAAAAATCTTCACCAGTTTTGTTGCTCTAATTAGGATCTCCTTCTTAAGTGTTCACTGAGCATCCAATTCCACTACTTTTTGTTAGAGACTGAGGCTCTGGGCAGCTGTGTCACTTTCCCTGATTTATCAAGCTTCCTAAAAGCTAGGGCCTGGTACAGGATTTACAATTAGGTAAAACCTCCTGAAACATGTGCTAATTAGCCCACAACAGGGGCCTGGCACCGGCCAACCCCAGGATTTACAACTAGATAAACTTTCTAAAACAAATGCTAATCATCCAGCTGCAGGGCCTGGGACCAAAGCGACCTCACCCTAACCCGCCCTCAGGAATTCACATTCTTCACTTCTTGCCTTCCCTGCTCCCTTCCCCCGCCTGGAGCTCTGCCTATATAAGCTTCAGCACTCATTTTTGATAAACGGAGCCTTGACACGACTCAGATTGACTCTTGTCATTCATTATATGTGCTTGGCTTCATTCTCCTCTTTCCCCATGGTTCTTTAAGGTGTTTCCCGGCTCGAGACCCACAAATAACTGGACCTGCTGGACGGGTCAACTTTTAATTGTCTTTCCATAATTTATCAGCTGCAAAGCCCTGAAAGAAACTGATTTCATATCCTCAAAATCTTTGAGATGGTGGTAATAATCATATCAATTTAACAGATTTGTGAAAATTATATGTTTGCTACCAATAAGATGCTTGGAGAAAATATAGGTATTTCATATTCACTGTGTTTATGTCTTCTTTTATTATGAGAAAGATAACTATGCCAACTGAAAAGAGTAAGCTAATGAAATGGGAAATATCAATCTTTCTGTCAGTTATTTGGGTATATACAAATTAGTGGATAATGGAGCAATTCTATCTTTGATTTTTTTTGAGGCACTCCACAGCTCTTTTGTCAGAGGTATACTATCTTCATTTCCCATAGTAGTGCACAGAATTTCAACTTCTCCACACCCCTTATTTTTAAGAGATTAATTTAGTTTTTCACCTTCATTTCCTAACAGCTGAGTTGAATCTCTTATAGTTAGGATTCTAATTTTCTTGATAATTAATATTTTTCATGTTGTTTATTGTATGTAAATTGCTTTGGAGAAACACCCCTTTAGATTTTTAGATGTTTTATTTTTATTTGAATTTGGTGTTTTTTGTAAAGTCATATGAAATTTCTCGTATGCTTTCTGTTAGCTCCTTTTCATATATATAATTTGAAAATATTTATCCCATTTTATACTATTCTTTCTCATATCTTGATTGTCTTAATAACAGAAACTTTAATTTGAGCACAGTACAGTTTACCTATTGTTTATCTTCTCATCTTACTTCTTGGTGTCATAGTGAATTATATTAGAAATTGTTCCTATGTTTCCTTCTAGGAGTTTATTATTGTATATGTCTTATTAGCAGGAATGGATCTGAAACCTGGGGGCACTTCTCAAAGTATTCCAGGGTCAGCTGTTGAAGTGTCTAGGGGCCAAGTTATATACCAGGTACTTATGGTTAGAAATAGGAATCTAGACAGTTTGTTAGAAAATGCAAAGCACTCTCAGAATTAGAATGAGCTAGTAAGCTGAGGGAAAGAGACTCTAAAAGCACTAGGCATTCAGGGACATATCCCCTTTTAGTGTGTTTATATATAATCTATCTTTCTTACTATCTGGTATCCTTTCTTTCACATGCTGTGTTCATGAGTTGAGTTCAGGTGAGGAAGACCTCCACTGTAGCTGGAAGTTTTTTTCTCCTGGCCTGCCGGCCAGGTCAGAACAGATCTCTCACCCACAGTCCCACAGCCTTTTATAAAATAATCACTCAGAAGCTTATATTAATTAAAACTGCTCAGCCATTAGCTCAGGATTCTGTCTACCTCTTACACTTAAACTCAGCCCATTTTTGTTAATCTATATGTTACCATGTGTTCCATGGCTTTACCTGTGTGACATTACATGCTGCTCCCTGGATGATGGGCTGGCATCTCCTGACTCAGTCTTCCTCTTCCCAGCTTTCTCCTTGTCTTCTGGCCCCACATATACTTCCTGCCTGGCTAGTGGCCAATCAGTGTTTTATTAAACCAGTGTATAAAGACATTATCCTACAGCTCTTCACATCTTTCTCTGAAAGTTCACTGGAACATGCTTATTTTGTTGTATGAAGTCCATGTGGGAAAGAGTATCTAGTCTGTTCCCACCAACTGTGTTTTTGAATATGTTAATTACGATGTTTCATTCCAACTCTCCACACTTCTATCACAACAACTATGTTGTCTTTGTTATGGTTTGAATGTAAAAAGTCTCCCACCACCCGTGTGTTTGAAAATTCAGTTCCCATATGATCTCTATTTGGAAAATTGTGAAGACCCCAGCAACTGAAGCCTGAGTGGAGAAAGTGAATAATGGAGGGTGAGGTTGGGGGGTTGGGGGGGTTGGGGGAGCATAATCCTTGAAATAACTCCCTGTTCTTCTGCTTTCAGAATATGGACACAGTATATCTAGCTGCTTCACAATATCTGCCACCATGTCTTCCCAACTGTGATGGACTGTACCCATTTTTTTATTTAAATACTTTTATGTTCTGAAAATTTCATATAATACTATATTTACATCATCCTTAGTCTGCAAATTAAAATGAATCTCCCCTCCCCTCAGGTGTTTCTTGGCACTATTTGATTACAGAAATGATTACTATAAACCCTCCTTTTAGTCCACTTAAAATTTTAATTCAGGGGAGAGGTCAATATAATTATTTTTCATATGAATACTCAGTTTACAACCTTATTTGCTAAAACAGATTTTAGAATTTAACTGTCATAGAATATTTACTGAAAGTCATGAATTATGGTTCTGCATTTTTCAAACTGCCTATGCATTCATACCAACAATCTCTACATTGCAACATTAGTAGCACTGTTTTTTATAAGATTTGTAATAAATAATGAAATTAGAAAGTATGACATTTCCAATTTTATTCTGTTTAAGATTGTTTTGGAAATATAGTTTCTTGAGACTTCATAGATGTTTTGAATGGATTTGCCTGTTTTCATAAGTCACTATTGTTATTTTTACTGATATTGTATCATATCTGCAGAAAGTCTTATGTAGTATTCACATCGTAACAAAGATAGTCTCCCAGTCTATGGATATGAGATGTGTTTCCATTTATTTGTGCATTTTTTTTTATTTCTTACAACGATGTTTTGGTATTTTCTATGTGTGAATATTTTTCCTTTCCTACATGAAGTTTATTTATGTTTTTAATTATAGATGTACTATCAATCAACTCACTTTCTAGTATCTTTTCAGAGTTTTTTTAATTGTTACTACATAAACTAGATTTGTCTTATCATTGTTATCTCAAAATTTTATAGAATTTGTCTATTATTTAAAACATTTTTTGGAATATGGGTTTAAAGTATTAGGGTTGGTATATTGTGGGCTTTTTACATGCAGATTTTAATAATCTGTAAGGGCTATTGATTTTATTTATTTATTTATCTATTTATTTATTTATTTATTTATTTATTTATCTATTGATTCATTTATTGCATATCAACAGATCTTTCTTTTTTCCTAACTTCTTTCTTTTCTCTTTCTTTCTTTTCTCTCTCCTTCCTTTTTTTCTTTCTTTCTTTCTTTCTTTGCTTGATTGTTCTCATCAGGTTATCTTTATTGTATTGTATATAAGCCATACAATGATGTTTCTTTGTCTTATTCCTAATTTAAGAGGAAATTCTTGTCTTTACAGTTATTACAATGTTGTTTTCCTTTCCTTAACTTGGTCTTAAATTTTTATACAAGGATAAATTTTCTAAAATTAACTTAGAGGAGTTATTAGCTCACAGAACTACAGCAATCATTGCTCTGCTGGGAACAAGAGTGTCTCCACAAAATAAGAAGTGAATACGTCAAAATTGTGGCTCACTGAGGGGTATGGCAACAGGGGAAACACTTAGATTATTACCCTGTTTCTCTGAATTCCTGATCTGACTTTAATTCCAGCATGTAACATGAGACTGACACTGTTGACTTAATATCATAGGACTACAAGTCCTTATGGTTGAAACTATTCCATTGGCTTACATTCTACCTATCATGAAACTAAGGTAACTGAGGGGTCATGTACATATCATTAAATGTTTTGTTAGTTTCCTAGGGGAGGTAGAAGGATCATTGCTCAATTATATTGAGTTAGTTTTTCTATAGGAATATTTATGTGATTTGGCATCCAAAATTACAATTGATTTCTATGTACCATGGAGGAAAGTCAAGGTACATAAGACCAAATTCTTACAGAATCTTTCTGCATTAAGAAAAGTTTCAATCTATGTCTTTCATGATAATGTGAGTAACCTTTAGAGACAATTGTAGGCAGAGGAAACAGTGAAGTCACTCAGGCCTCTGAGATTGGCATGGGAAGAAAACCAATGAACTCCTGACCTCCAGAAACGTATTCTTTCCACCTATACACACACACAAAAAAAACAAAATTTGGAAGAGGCTGAGGCAGAGTAAGTTAGAGAGAGTAATTCCACACGAGTTGTGAAATTGGGAGTTGTTAAATCTCATATGAAGAATGCATAGTATTCGTTATGAGCAAGGAAATCATAAAAGCATTGTTAGCAAGGATGAGTTCTTTGCTGCTATGAGAGAGAGTGAGAGAGAGAGAGAGAGAGAGACAGAGACAGAGAGACAGAGACAGAATAAAAATCTCTGCTCTTTTTCCTCATGCAGTAGAAGAAAATAAATGCAGAAAACCAAAACTGGACAATCTGCAGAGAATGAGAAACCTTGGATCAGCCAGTCCTAAATATTTTCACCAAATCCCTCCTTAAGATCTCAGAGAATTCCACTAAAGAGGTAAAAAGGTTGTAAGAGCCAGCATAGATAGAAGACTCCAAGGAAACTAGGCCTTTTTGACACAATAGGAATGATGCACATGTAAAGTTAGAGATTTTGACAGCATGCACATTGCCTACAAGTGTCTAAGACAGATAGCACCTCAGTGTCAAGAGGGCAAGTGAATATAGCTTAATTCTTATCCCAGTAGCTATGCAGAGTTGACAATTATTCACAAATGACAAATTATTTTTCTCCACTAGAGTCTTACTGGGGTATACAAACCATATTTCAAGGTAGATCCCATGCTCCGCAGTAGAGGGTCCACAAAAAAATGGAATCATTGTCATTTTTTGGAGATTTTCTGTCTCACAATGTTTTGTCTGGGAATTTTTATTTTAACCTTGAAGATCTTTTGTTCATATATTATGTTTACAAATTTTGATTTTATGTCTGTGAAAATATGTCTTCACATCTGGATGTTTATGGGGCTTTTTATTTAGCCTTTTATTTTCTGTTTGTTTTGTCCTGTTCTGAAATTTTTGCTGTTATTTTCTCTTATTTTAATTGTTTTATTATACTTTAGAAATCTGTTTGTATTATAAGGAGTGAGAGAAAGTAGGGGTGTGGATTTAGCTGAGTGGGGAAGTGGAGAGGATCTTGAGTTAGTTGTGGGAGAAGAAACCATGATCAGAAACTATTGTACAAAAAAAATCTATTTTAAATTAAAATAAATCTCTGCACTTCAGGTTCACAAAGTCCTTTTAGGTCCAGTATTTTTTTTTATATAAATCATTATGAAGAACAACTTTGAAGTATGTCATGGATTGCCTGTGAGTAAAATGTGCACAATTACAGACATTTCTCCTAATCTTTTTTGAGACTGATTTTTATTTTTGAAATCACTGTTAAGACAAAATTTTGTTCAGAAAAGTATTTAGATTGCTTTTATGTTATAATTTTTATGGAACAAATGTATAGTTTTCAAGGGGACATAAAGAAAACAACAGTCTTGAAGTTTCTTTAAATAACTCATGGACACCAGGTTTGAGTGAATTTGAACAAAATTCAAGTTTTAATGAGATCTGTCAATACACTCAAGTCTTTGACTCTACTTTCTGATAAATTTTATAAAAATGAAATTGATATAACATACTAATTCCTTATTTATAATAGAGACAGACATTTCTTTCATTCTCTGTTTGTCTTACGATTCATGGCAGGCTGTCTTACTATTGTATTGTGTATTAATGTCCCACCTTTATAGTGGCAATTTCAATACACTGCTCCTTATGTGTTGTTGATATTATATTTAATTTCTAAGTAACTCATCATCATTAAATTTTAAATCTTATTGCTATATACATTAATAATAGAAAATTAGAAGTTACCCAAGTTTATTTAGTAGAAAGTAAATACCAATTATGAGATTCTGTCCAGCCTTAGAACACTCAACACATTTCTACTGCCCATTGATAATTTTAATATTTAAATATAGTTTAGTGCAGATAATCACAGTATTCTCATAGAACCAAAAAAAAAAATACTCAGCTGCCCAGTTGGGGAGATGTTGTGGTTTCTGTAAAGTACTTACTGCAATAGTATAGTGTACTTATTGCAGAAGCAATACTGAGATTCTATATCAAAGAATACAATGAGGATCAGTTTAGAAACATCTATATGACCAAGAGTGATATAGCTGGGTCTTGAGGAAGACTGATTCCCAATTTTCTGAAACACCACCATACTGATTTCCAGAGTGGCTGTACAAGTTTGCACTCCTACCAACAGTGGAGGAGTGCTCCCCTTGCTCCATATCCTCTCCAGCATAAGCTGCCTTCAGTGTTTTTGATCTTAGCCATTCTGACAGGTGCAATATGGTATCTCACAGTTGTTTTGATTTGCATTTCCCTGATGACTAAGGATGTTGAACAATTCCTTAAATGTCTTTCAGCCATTTGAGATTCTTCTGTTGAGAATTCTCTGTTAAACTCTGTAGCCCATTTTTTTAATTGGATTGTTCAGTATTTTGAAGTCTAGCTTTTTGAGTCATTTATATATTAGGGAGATCAGTCAGTCCTCTGTCAGATGTGGGGCTGGGTGTGGCATCTTGCACAGCCTTGGTGTAGCAGGGAGGAGCTTGGACCTGCCTCAACTCCGTGTGTGCTGGGCTCTGCTGACTCCCCATGGGAGACCTTGATTTGGAGGATATGGGGATGGGGGGTGGCTTGGAAGGGAGGGCTGGGGAGTGGGAGGAGGGAGGAAGTGGGATCTGTGTGTGGTATGTAGGGTGAGCAGAAAATTTCTTAATAAAAAAAAGAAACACCTATAATGTCATATTTGAGCTTCCACTTACACACACAAGCTAATGTTTGTACATGCATAAACATGCCTTCTGGACATATGCAAACACAAAATACACAGAGACAGAAATCTAAAATTGAGAGAAATCTTAAAAACCCAGACTTTTGCATTTTCTTAGTAAATTTGTTATTTTGAAAGATACTTTATGGCTGTATTTGCAAAAAATAGTACTGTGACTAAGAAAAATATAAATGACTAAATTTACACTTTATTTAGTTACTGATTCATCCCACTTCCTCAGCATGTCTTGAAATGCAGATAGACAAAAGAGAAACTGTCTAAAAAACTGCTGTGTCTTTTCCAGGTATTAAAATAAAACAAATGGGAAAAATTTAAATATTAATATTTTAATCTTCAGTTATGAATTTGATATATTAGCTTCCCTCATGATGTTGTGGGATAAATGTAATGCATAATCAAAAATTGTAAACTATACATGTGAACACCTATACTTACTGCAAATTTGTTAAAATTTGTTTATTTGTTTTATTATATAACTGCTCTCAAATGATTTGCTATTTATTTATAGAATACTAAATAATTATGGAAACTTGCTTGCTCAAAAATATTTTTGAGGTCAAGATCCATGGGAAATACATTTTAAATTCCATGAAGTCTCCAACGTTAGTGCACGTAAAATTGTAATGATTGGGCTGGGCAGTGGTGGTGCACGCCTTTAATCCCAGCACTTGGGAGGCAGAGCCAGATGTATCTATTTGAGTTCGAGGCCAGCCTGGTCTACAGAGCAAGATCCAGGTCAGGCTCAAAACTACACGGAGAAACCCTGTCTTGGAAAAAATATATAATGAGTGATGTACTTCCCTGCTTTTGTCAACTAAAAACAAATGAGAGTCATCTGGGAATAGGGAACCTGCATAAAGAATTGCTTCAATCAGATTGGCCTGTGTGTTGTTTTAGTGTTGATTAATGTGTGTCATGTCACCCTTAGGCAAGTGGTCTTACAATATGCAAGAAAGGAAGCCAAAGATGAACCTGAGTGCAAGCTGGCAAGCAGGCTTCTTCTATGTCCTCTGCTTCAGTTCTTGGCTCCCAAGTTCCTGCTTAGGTTCCCAACTTTTTTCCTGTGAGGTGTGAAGTATAAGATGAACTAAATCCTCTCCTTTCTAAGTGACTTTTGGTCAATGTTTTATCACAACAACAGAAAAGCAAACTAAAACAATGATTTCCAAATTTAATCATTGAAAAATTTTTGATGTTATTTCCAATGTTAAGATATTATGGATAAAGCTGTCATGAACATTTATGTGCACACTTTCACATGCTCAAGAAATTTACTTCTGTTTCATGTAACAATAATATATATATACATATATTATATATATATATAATATATATATATATCCTTGAAATGAGTAAAGTGAAAAACCTTGAGAAACAGAAAAGATGTTAATAGTTGCCCAAAGGAGAGTGAGGCACTTAGTTGGAGGTGAGTAGCTGTTTCCACAAAAGGGTTAAAGTGAGATAACCATGCTGATCAGAGTATTCTCTGATATGCTATAATAATATTAATTTTTTGTGTAAATATTATCCTTGGGAAGTTGGTTTAAGGTGCATCCACCTTTTGGTTTAGTGTTTAATTACATTAGAATATATAGTTGTTTCAAAATTAAAAGCTTAAATAAAAATGTTACAACTCAGCCAAAATTACTTCTGTAAAATTTGTATTCCATTGCCTAAGAATAACATTTTATTTTAGATGATGAACTGCAGAGAATTCTAAATATTAAGAACTCAGTCAGGGCTGAGGAAGGGAACTTAAGCACAGAGCCTTGTAGAAGACTCTGGGCTCTGCTCTTGTGTGTGTGTGTGTGTGTGTGTGTGTGTGTGTGTGTGTGTGTGTGT
>CABHPR010146926.1:11957-31704 GCA_902168415.1 Peromyscus melanophrys
TGTGTGTGTGTGTGTGTGTGTGTGTGTGTGTGTGTGTGTGTGTGTGTATGCAATAAAAATTATCCAAATGATCAATGTAAAATTTAGAATAGTGTTGTTCTTTGAAAAACTATAATTAATGTTGAGTACACATTTGAGCTTCATGTGGTTAGCCAGATTTTTATTCCCTAGAATGGTAATAATTTAAAGTCTGTTACTTTTCAACAATGTATTAAGATAAGGATTTAGGGGTTTTTTTTTTTTTGTATTTGTCTTTTACTCCACCAAAGAAATGTAAATTAATGGAAAAATTAAATTGTGTCTAAATATTGTTCTAAAATCAAAAAAGGAAAACCAATAAAAATAAATGTTGCTTTGAAAAATCAATAAACTGGCAGTATTCCTGAAAACTGACTGAGAAATGGGGCATATTATTGGAACTGCTTCTCTAAAACATTGAAATATTAATAAAGGCACACCATGAACAACTCACTGTCTACAGTGTTGAGAATGTGCACAGTGTAATCCATTTGCAAAACGAACACCAAGTGAAATAAATTATCCAAAAATGGTCTTTGAAGTGAAATAATTGAACCAATAAGTAGCAAAACTAAAATAAGAAAATGCTAAATTCTGTACATTTTTCTAGTGAGTTAAACAGAATTTATGTAGGACTTATGCAAAAGTTCCACAGCTTTTTCTGGAAAACACAAGAATAGAAAATGAATTTATACTCACTCTGTTGTATACTAATTATACATCCAAAATAACTTAAGAATATGTTGTAAAAGATTAAGAAAAATATTCCTGAAAAATGCAGCTAGCATTCTTTTCCATAAAATACTTGCAAATCACACTCAACAATGAATAAAGGGAATCCTATATCCCAGCGTATATCAATTATGATAGTAAGGAAAATTCAATAGTTAAAATTCAATTAATGTAGCCTGGTACATTAACCCCCCCAAAAAAGAATTAAAAGTAGTATCAATCAGTGAAAAAAGGACATCTAAAAGATTCTCCCATATACCAAAGTTGAAAGCATTATGTGAACTAATGATACAGTGTTTCACTCATTTTTAATGGCAAAAAAGAGAAACATTGCAGTGAATATCAGGATGAATGGAAGGGCATAAATTTTTCTTAACATCTATTCAAATTAATTGAAAACTTTGCTGGTGCACTGACTACAAAACAAATATGTAAAGGCTGATATTGTAGAAATCCAAAAATAATCTACAGAAGGTAAATAAACAAAAATTCAAGGATAGTTTACATTTTATACATAAAAATTAATTGCTTCCTTATTTACTAGAAAAAATTAAAATTTGAAGGTAGAAAACAATATATTTCAAAATAATACAGGAAAACTTAAGAGTGCCAGTGTTCAGCTGTGCTGGCACAAGACAGGTCCATTGATTAATCTGCCTCATTCCTGCACTAAAGGACTCAGTGTTATTTCTTTTGTTTTTCCCAAATGGACCAATCACTTTGATGAAGTATCCATCAAAATCAAAGAAGCCATTTTACAAGATCTAAAATTAATTTAATATTTATATGATATGCTAGCTGATTTATATGATATAATTTTGAGTCATTTTTGGATGAGGGAAACACAATAGAGAAAACTGCCCCTATCAGGGTGGCTTTTATGTAAGCCCTTGATTCATTTTATTCATTGATGATTGATATAGTAGCGTAGTATGCTGGGGGATAATCCCCTTGTACACTGCTTTAATAAAATGCTGATTGGCCAGTAGCCAGGCAGGAAGTATAAGCCAGGCCAGGAGAAGAGGAGAATGCTGGGAAGAGGAAGAGCAGAGTCAGCAGTCGCCAGCCAGACAAAGAATAAGCTAGATGACAAGGCAGAACTGAGAAAAGGTACCAAGCCACATGGCTAAACATAGATAAGAATTATGGGTTAATTTAAGTGTAAGATCTAATCAGTAATAAGCCTGAGCTAATGGTTGAGCAGTTATAAATAACATTAAACCTCTGTGTGATTATTTTATAAAGGCTGCAGGACTGCAGGGGCCTGGCAGGACCAGAGAAAACGTCCTGCTACATTTGGCTGCCCAATGTGGGACAAGAGTTTCAACATAGAACCTGAGAAAGCTTAAAAAAAGGTTATAAAATGGAGCTAAAAACAGCTTTCTAATTGTGTCTCTCAGGAAAGCCATGAGTTACTGTATGTCAGGTTTGCAGCATCATGTGGGCTTGACCTGCAGCATGGCAGATTCCCACTACAATTCACAGAGGCATCTCCAAGCTGAGCAGTATGCTGCATGGTATATTTAGCTTTTGCTAGTACAGAAGAAAAAAAAGAGGTTTCTGGGATATACACTGCTGGGTGGAGGCATGGACCAAATGCCTCCCAGAGTCAGTGGAGAGCATGGCTCCCAGAGCTAGTGGTGAATTAACCCTGCCATGTTGGGAAGCTGAAATGGGTAGAGTCAGCAGCCAAGGCTGTGGCTTCAATACTAGCCACTGCAGTTTAAAGCAATAGATTTACAATAAGACAGATTCAGACGGGATAAACCCTAAACAGTTTACAGTGTGTGTAAAAAATGTACAAAGGCTAGGAAGAGAGAGGAAAAGGAATATAGACAGTTATATAAAGAAATAGAAAGTTTTGAAAAATAGTCTTTAAAGAGAAAGTAAAAGTAATATAAAAAATAAGCCACATAAAGATGGAAATCACACAGAGAGTCTGGATTATATTGTCTTTGGGATTTTTAGCTGCAGAGAGATATTTGAATGTAAAAGCTGCTGAGTTAAATCAATATGTATATTTTAAAGATATCTTGATTTCAAAATTCATGCCTAAGGACACATTGCTTTAGAAACCAAGTTCTGCTTTTGTTTTCACAGAAGATGAGAACCTATGGATTGCTTCTTGGCTAATATGGTTAGATAAAGGAAGACACCCTGAGAGATCTCCAGATGCTCTAATATCCATAACAGCTTCAAGGCAACTGGCTCAGAGAATACAGCATCACAGACTATTCCAGTCAGGACTTGACCATAATTCTTAATTCTCTCAGGATGCCCATAAGAATACAGTGTCCTCAATCAGTGGGAAGTAGTCTAGAACACTAGGCCCGCATTCCAAAAAAAGTGGATTATAGATATTTATCTTTGTTAGAGATTGTTTACAAATTGTTATTGGTCATAGTCAATATCTTTCTAAAAGAAAAAAAAGGGGGATATGATATAGATATGATAAGATGAAAGGGTAGATTATTTAATCTACTTTTAAAGAGCAACTTGTTTTAAATTGCTATAGATTTTAGTTTATTGATACAAATTTAAAGTTAATTTTGTTGTACTATATGTATATTTCTACTCTTGTTTAATGTATTATGTTTGTGCAGCTCCTTTGAAATTATAATGGATAATTAAGAAATAGAGATTAGTAATTAGTGTTCTATGATAGTCAAACTTATAGTCATGTTAGTTAACTTTTCTAAGTATACATACATATGATTCAATTATGTAGGTAATGGTCAAACACTTCAAAGACCTACAGAATATGGCATTTAAAATGTTTTACAAACTTAGACTTTTCTAGACAATGAGATACGTCTGTTCCTGGCAGCACCAATTACTTCAAGGAAAATGATGGGCACCAAAGACACTCCATATGGAGTTTATCTTCTTCATGGCAAAGGTTAGGCATTTGGGCAAGAAACTGTTCTTCCTGGGACTGCTTGACAAAGTGTTGTATAAATTGGACATGCAGGACCCATAGGAAGGTGATTACTGAACTTTGCAAGGCAAGATGGTCCTTCAGGTTCCTGCTTCACAGAAAAAATTGGCAGACATTCTACAGGACACAGAGAGAAGTAACTCAGAGACTCTAAACCTAGGGGCTGAAGATGGATATCCCAATGTTACAGAGGTACTTTGAGTAACTGTCTAGACAACCAGCTGCCTCTGTCATTCAAGATTTTTGAAAGTTGCTTACAATGTGCTTCTTGTTTACTTGAGTAATATTATATCCTTCTGGGGTCTTTGATGTAGTTAAAGACTAGAAAAAATTATAATTTTCCTTAGTTACAATAAAAGATAAATTAGATATGAAACTTTAGACTCACAAATATAAGGTAAATAGAATATTTTCTTTGAATTTGCAAAGTACAAATAGACTAGATATTGTAACTGTGATTCTTGGTTGATAACTATTTTGTTATATGTAATATTACTATGTTAGAGTTAAAAGTTTCCTTTTGTTTAGACAGAAAACAGGAAATACTGTGGCATAATGTATGCCCTTGTTCACTGGTTTAATAAAATGTTGATTGGCCAGTAGCCAAGCAGGAAGGCAGGGCCAGCAGAAGAGGAGAATGCTAGGAAGAGGCAGAGCAGAGTCAGGAGTCACCAGTCAGACACAGAATAAGCTAGACAAGGTAGAACTGAATAAAAAAGGTAAGAGCCATGTGACTAAGCATAGATAAGATTTATGGGTTAATTTAAGTGCAAGAGCTAATCAGTAATAAGCCTGAGCTAATGGCTGAGCAGTTATAAATAATATTAAGCCTCTGTGTGATTGTTTTATAAAGGCTAAGGGACTGTGGGTGAGAGATTTGTCCTGACTGTGGGCCAGGCAGGATACTGGAAAACTTTTAGCTACATTAGTAAACTGTGGACAGAGCTACCCATGGGCTGGTAAGTGATATAATAAAGCAAGCTAAATAAATCTTGAGAAGCATGTCCCAAAGCAATATTCCTCCATAACTTCTGCTTCAGTTCCTATATCTGGTTTACTGTCATCTTTGAGTTCCTGAATGAACTTCTTGCAAGGATGTACTGTGATATGGAATTGTTAGCAGAATAAATTATTTTCTATGTCTACAGTACTCTTGGCATATTTCTTTTTTTTTTTTTCGAGACAGGGTTTCTCTGTGTAGCTTTGCGCCTTTCCTGGAACTCACTTGGTAGCCCAGGCTGGCCTCGAACTCACAGAGATCCGCCTGCCTCTGCCTCCCAAGTGCTGGGATTAAAGGCGTGCGCCACCAACACCTGGCGGCATGTTTCTAAAAGACTCTCCAGCCTACTACAGAGACATTTGCTCTATCATGTTTGTTGTTGCTTTATTCATGATAGATAGAAACAGGAAGCAGCCTAGATGTCCCATCAATATATAAATTAGTCAGGAAAATGGAATATATTTACAGAGTAGAATTTTTTACTGGGGAAAAAAACACAAATTATGAAATTTGAAGGAAGATTAATAGAGCCAGAAAAAATTAATTTTGAGTGAGGTAACCTAGATCCAAAAGAACAAATAATGGTATGCATTAGCTTATATGTGGATATGGATGTTGGATTTTTAAGGCTTCAGTAAGCATTCTATTATCTGAATAACCACAGAAATTAGATACAGTACAAGTAACTAGTAGGAAAGATATCCCAAGGAAGTGGTAATAGAACATACAGTTAAAAGGATTTGGGGTAGATTAAAACCAGAGGATTAAACAGGGAAGGGAGCCAGGCAGTGGTGGCACACGACTTTAATCCTAACACTTGGGAGGCAGAGCCAGGCAGATCTCTGTGAGTTAGAGGCCAGCCTGGTCTATAGAGTGAGATCCAGGACAGGCACCAAAACTACACAGAGAACCCCTGTATTGAAACAACAACAACAACAAAAAAGAAAACCAAAAACAACAACAAAAAAACCACAGGGAAGTGGAGAGGGGAGAAGGTAGTAAGGAAGGCCATATTTAGAGGGATAGCTAACACTAACGGTCATTTGAGAGGTCATAGAGAAATCTATTAAATAGAACTCTCTTAACATATACATATATGGATGAAATCTAAATGGAGTCACCAAGTAACTGGGGAGACAAGACCACATGTAGACATCTCTTGCCTTCAAGTAAAACCTCTAGTGGCAAGAAATGGATTATATCTAATTAAGTTTTTAGCCAAATGGCCCGTTAGAATCCCACAAAGTACTCAGACTATTGCCAAGTTTTTATGGTAAGGCCTTATTGCCAAATACAATGCTTACATATCTCATGGAACATAAAGATATTAAGCTGGTTCCTCAGTAGAGTCTTCACTCTTACTGGCTAATCTTCATGATACTGGAAGGTACTCAAAATTCTACCAGAAGAGAGCCAACCACCAACCCTGCTACAAACTTACTCTACAATGGTGACCTGCCTGCATGATCATCTGATGCAATAGTGGCACAAACATTATTAGAGTAACCAGCCAGTATATGAATAAATTTAATGTTCATTCCATGAGATGGGACGTGTGGATATCGCTGTATGTCAATAAACACTGATTGGCCAATAGCCAGACAGGAAGTATAGGCGGGACTAACAGAGAGGAAAATTGAGGAGGAAGGAAGGATAAAGAGACTGGCTGGAGCTGCGGCGAGAACAAGGAAGATGTAAAGTACCGGTAAGCCACGAGCCACGTGGCAAAGTAGAGATTAATAGAAATGGGCTAAATATAAGAGTAAGAGCTAGACAATGATAGGCCTGAGCTAATGGCCAAGCAGTTTAAATAATGTAAGCGTCTGTGTGTTTATTTTGTAAGTGGTTTCTGGGACTGGCGGGACTTGGGAGCTGGCGGGACTTGGGAGCTCGAGAGAAATTTTCCAGCAACAAATGGCGCCCAACGGCTCGAATTTCCACCTTAAACCTGATAATTTTTAATAATCAGTTCTAAACAGAGCTAAAACCAGGTTCCTGCTTCATGTCTCATACGGCCAGCTAGAAGCCACAAAATGTGCGTTTGAACTACTGGCGGGTTCCTGGCGTGCGCATTTGACCAGCAGTATGCCGAAAATGAGCCATCTGCCAGCAATACATTACACTGTATGTTGAACTTAGTCTTTAATAGTTTAAAAAAAAAAGAGGTTTCTGGGCTACACGCTGCTTTGATAAAAGCGTAGACCCACTACTTCTGAGAGTTGATCGCTCCCAGAACTGATGAAAAACATACCACCGCCATGTTGAAAAGCTGAAATGGGCAGAGCCAGCAGCCACAGCGCCGTTTCAGGCTTACAAGGTTGCAGTTTAAACCGATAGGTTCACAATAAGACTGATTCAGATGGAATAGTTTACAAAGTATGTAAAGATGTACGTAGGCTTAAAAGACAAAAAAATATATACATTTATATAAACAAATAGATAGTTTTTAAAAATAAAGTCTTTAAAATAAGCCACATAAAGATGGCTATCACACAAAAAATCTGCATTATGTTCTCTTTGATATTCGTAACTGAAGAAAAACATTTGATTTTAAAAGCTGTTGAGTTATGCCAAAATATAAATTTTAAAGGTACCTTGACTTCAAAATTTGGATATAAGGATATGTTGCTTTGGAAAAGAAGTTCTGCTTTTGTTTCCACAGAAAGCCAGAGGCTATGGATTTGTTCCAGATTAAGATACATCAGGTTTGACCAGCCAAGACCACCTGAAAGGTCTCCGATGACACCAAGGCCCAGATGATCCAACATCCAGAACCGTTTCAAGGCAACTGGCTCAGACGATACACTCTCACGGACTACTCCATAATCCTAATATGTTCTTTGTGTCCCCATAAGGTACAGCGCCCCCTTCCAGCAGGAAGTAGTAAGAGAATCTACGCCCAAATTCCCAAATATACCAAGCTGGCTTTGGAGATGGAATGGGCTCACTCCCTCTCTAAACCCAGACATATTCCTAAAATAAAAAGGTTAAAAGATTCTTATGTCCCAAATCAAAAGAGCCCTCTGGTGTGGGACAGAGAAAAACCAATATTTTTATTTAAAACAGGTTAATTATAAATGCGATCTCTTTCTAAAAAAGAAAAGGGGATATAGATACATAAGATATAGAAATGATAGGATAAAAGGGTAGATTAATAAATCTACTTTTAAAGAGCAACAACTTGTTTAAAATGTTTTACATTGGTATAGATTTTAGTTTATGTTTAAAATGTTTTACATTGATATAAATTTTAGTTTATTGATACAAACTTAAAGTTGATTCTGTTATGCTGTGTGTATATTTCTACTTTTGTTTGAGGTATTATGTTTATGTAACTCATTTAAAATTGTAATGGATAATTAAGAAATAGATTAATAATTAGTCATCTATGATAATCATATTTGTAGCCATGTTAGTTAAGTCTTCTAGGTATACATAGATATATTTCAGATAGATAGGTAATCTTCAAATACTTCAAAGACCTACAGAATATGGCATTTAAAATGTTTTAAAAATTTAGACGTTCTAGACATTGAGACATGTCTGCTCCTGACAACACTGGATTTACTTCAGAGGAGGATGGGCATCGAAGACACTCCATATGGAGTTTATCTTCACCTTGGCAAAAATAGCCATTTGGGCAAGAAACTGTTCTTGCCTGGACTGCTTGATCGACTGGACATGCAGGACCCATAGGAAGGTGACCACTGAACTTTGCTTGACAAAATGGTCCTTCAGGTTCCTGCTTTGCAGAGGAAACTGCCAGACATTCTACAGGACACAGAAAAAAATGACTAAGAGACTCTAGGCCTATGAGCTGAAAACAGATGCCCCAACTTTACAAGAGAACTTTGAATGACTGTCCAGGCTGTCAGCTGTCTCTGTCTACCCTGTAAGACTCCCGAAAGTTGCTTGCATCTTCTCCATTTCTCAGGTAGTATTATATCCTTCTGAGGTCTTTGATGTGGTTGAAGACTAGATAGTTGTAATTTCCTCAGTTATGATAAAAGATAAGTTAGATATAAAACCTTAAACTCATAAATATAAGATAGATAGGATATCTTCTTTAATATTGTAACTGTAATTCTTGCTCGATAATTGTTTTGTTATATGTAATTTTACTATGTTAAAGTTAAAACCTTCCTTTTTGAAAAAGAAAAAAAGGGGGAAGTGCTGTGGATATTGCTGTATGTCAATAAACACTGATTGGCCAATAGCCAGACAGGAAGTATAGGCGGGACTAACAGAGAGGAAAATTGAGGAGGAAGGAAGGATAGAGAGACTTGCTGGAGCTGCGGCGAGAACAAGGAAGATGTAAAGTACCGGTAAGCCACGAGCCACGTGGCAAAGTAGAGATTAATAGAAATGGGCTAAATATAAGAGTAAGAGCTAGATAATGATAGGCCTGAGCTAATGGCCAAGCAGTTTAAATAATGTAAGCGTCTGTGTGTTTATTTTGTGAGTGGTTTCTGGGACTGGTGGGACTTGGGAGCTGGCGGGACTTGGGAGCTTGAGAGAAATTTTCCAGCAACAGGAACCCTTGCTCAGGTAGCAGAATCTGAAACTAGATATGCTATGAACCTAGGGAAAAAACAATACTATTGTCCTACCTATGTTACTTGGCAATAAAATTATTCCTAATAATATTCTGTTATACTCATAGATAAATGTCACACTCAGAAATTATCAATGGTAAATAATATAGAGACCAAAACTGGATTATGTGCATAACAAGAGACTTTGGAACACCCAGTCCTAAATGAGATGTCTTTATCAAATCCATCCCTTCAGGCCTCATGGAACTATATGAAAAAGGAGGGAGAATAACAGCAAGAACCAGAGGGAATGGATGATATCAAGGAAAGAATGTCTTCCAGAGACACATATAAACTCACAGATACTGTGGCAGCATTCACAGGACCTATACAGGTTCTATCCACATGAGGTCCCATGACAGAGATGAGCATTTTGTTTTCAACAAAATTCTCAAGTAAATTTATTGGGAAATAATCAGCTTTTGAATCCCAGTGTGGGCCTTGGGATACTGGCTACCCAACTGACTGAATCTAACACTATATATACAAACTCTGACTCAAAATTGACCACAAATGAAAGGGTAAAATTAAAACTATTAAATCCTATAGCATAAAATATAGTAGTAAACATTCATAGCCAAACAACAAAATAGTCAAAACTTGTCATGACAATAAAAATCATTAAGCTTCAGAGGATGGTATGAAGAAAATTGAGATACAGGCCATAGACTGGAGAAATAAATAAATTTACAAAATATAAATCTGAATTGTAGACATCACACACACAAACTCTTCAAAATAAATGGGAAGTCAGCACAATTACCAAAAGAGATTCAAGAGCAAAATATGTTTTGTTCTTTCAGTGAATAGAAAGACAAAGTAAAGCCACATCATGCTGTGTCTCCAAAGAAATTCTGAGATACAGTCAAGATTTGTTTGGTTTTTTTTTGCTTGTATCAGTTATTGCTTGTGTTTGAAAACATGCACTCCAAGCTCTAGTACTTTCCTTGCATTAGTCCTTTGATGGCTCCTTCTTTTACTTCATGCATTGTTGCAAGCCACAAGAATATATTATAGAGATTCAGCTGTATATAATAAAGCTATACCTAGAAAGGTCAAGGAATCTTTCTAGAGGGAAGAAATGTATCAGGGAATATTTTGTGTTATTCAGCTTTTAATATATCAGTTGTCTTCTACTATGAATTTCTTGTGTACTCATATATTACTAGGCCTTAAAGGCAAAAAGTGTAAGCTTCTCAGATCTACTGCTCTACATAATACCCCTATGGAGCCTAGGAGACAGGCATGTATGTAGACATATCGCTTTATTTCTTGTGCAAATGAAGCTCAGACCATCCCTTTCCTTCAGGCCTAGTGGCACTGCAGAGTTATTAACTCAGGACAAAAGAGTTTCTTGCATAACCAGGTGCTGTAAAGACCGGAGCAGAATTCCATATTGAGTTAGAGTCATGTAGCTGGAGGAGGGAGTAACAAGGCAGAGTTTTGTAGAAAATGGCTCAGCCAGAGGATATAGCAGCAAGGATAAGTTTTTACAGATTGTAGGTGGATTTGAGTCACGTCAAGAGAGAAGGAGAGGAAGGAAAGATGAAGGATGGGGGAGCATAGGATGAGGATGAGTTCGAGAGCATAAGAGCTTAGTTATTGCTAGGGCTATGAGAGGACAGAAAAAGAAGTGACAGAGAAGAACTGAGTGTCAGAACAGAACTGAAGCTATGTAGATAGAATTTTGTCTTAGAGAAATAAAGCAGACAGACAAAAGGCCCATTGTACTTAGATTCTTTTCCCTCAGATTACCTCATCACCAGCCATAGCATCTTCCTTGGGACTCTAGGAGAGATCTTCTCAAGGCAGACCACTGGGAAAATTCTGATTATTCATCTTCTATAATTTTGTTGATCTGGTATGAACATTGCTTAAGGTTGCTCACATTCAACTTGTTTTAAACAGCTTGCTTAAAGTGGTTATTTATCCCATTTGAGGATTCTTGTCTTATTTTATATAGCATTATTCTCTGCTGTTTTCAACATTACTGTCAAATTTAAAATCCAGATGCTTTTCCAGTTTCTCCCTATAGTCCTTTTATATAAAAAATTGTAGTGCTGTTTTATTTATAAAATTGTTTTGCCATTTAACCATTTTCTCTTTTTTTCTACCTGCTTCATACACTGCATTTGATGTGTGTAATTTTCTTCAAATATGAATGGTCATTGGAGTATTTAAGCGTAAGGCACCAAATCAAAGATCGACAGTTAGGGTGCAGGATACAGAGTTTATGTGCAGATGAACTCCAGAGTCATGTTTTTAGTGGGAAATTAACTTGAGTTGGAAAGTCCAATGCACTGTTTTTGTGTTGTTTCATGAGATTAGTTTTGCTAAAAAAAAATAATCTTCTAATGTCATCACTTAATAAAATGAAAAAGGAAACGTTAAACCAATCTTGATTGCTCTTCTGAGAGACAGGGCAGCATGTGTGTTCTGTGTGCAGAGTAGACAAGTCCCTCATTCCCTTGGTTGTGACTCAGGTACTGAACTGTGTTCCATATCCTCCCATTCACTATCCCTCTTCACCTCTGCCTTTTTTTTCCATTTAAACACATATGCATTTTTGTCTTCTAACTCTACCTTTTAACAAGCCTCCTAGCTCAAACCCTCTGTGATTGGCCTTGGGATTGATTGCTGGATACAGAATTTGCCCACTGGCTCAATGAAAGTCCTCACTCAATAACCACTGTGTTCATATAAATTTACCAGAAAATTTTGCTCAACACCATCTCTCATTATTCACTAACTTTTAACTTAAAATTTATATGCCATATTAATTAATCTCTTTTAGGAAAGACAAGATATTAAAACAATTCATTGCTTCCAAATTTTTCACTGAGTTCTTAAAATTGTGTTTTATAACAAGTCCATGAATTTATGTTTTGATAACTAATTTTGAAGGGATTAGAAAAACTTCTTGCTGTGCTTTATTCTATCTAATAGAGGATGACAAGGTGTGCTCATGGCTGGGATGGCAGATAAACTCAATGAACATATTTCTTTTTGTTTGTTTGTTTGCTTATTTGTTTGTTTGTTTTTAGAGACAGGGTTTCTCCACGTAGTTTTTTGGTTCCTGTCCTGGATCTTGCTCTATAGACCAGGCTGGCCTCAAACTCACAAGAGATCTGCCTGGCTCTGCCTCCCAAACACTGGGATTAAAGGCATGCACCATTGCTGCCAGGCTCAGTGAACATATTTCTAGCACATTTCCTCAGAAAGTACTTTAGGATCCCATATGTCATTAAAAAAAAAAAGAAAAGAATGAAGGAAATACCATGGAAACCATTATTCATTAAAGCTATCAGCATGCCAATCTTTATGTGGGGGACCAAAGATACAGGTATTTCTAATAGATCTTGCAAATTTTGTTTCCTTTTATTTTTCCTTATCTCTGATCCTGAAAATTTTGGTTAGAATCCTGCCTAAATTACCTTCAATCCATGAAGTATTACAAAATTATTTCAGAGCCTACAATTTCAGAAGCCTATAACACATCTTCCAATAGAGCCCAGAGTTAGATGAAGTTCCATAAGGCTCTGTGGTAGCTAAGGTTTATGATGAAGTTCATACAGTCTCAAGGATTCATGTTTTTTTTATTCTCATGAGTTACAATTGAGAGTGAAAGCTAAGCATATGCCCCCATCTGATATATATTTTCTTTTTAAAATAATATTTATTTTTATAGTTTCAATCATGTGTATATAAATGCATCTTCCAGTAGATATGTACATTTGAATAAAAGTTTTTTCAAAGTCTACAAGCTTTGGATTCTCTAGAGCTGCTACTACAGGAAGTTGTGTTATGGATGTTATCAATTAAACTTAATAAGGAGAGTTAAAAGGACTGAAATATATAGGTAGATGGGAAATCAAAATCAAGAACTCTGAGATGGAAGCTTCTTGTTACAAGAAAACATTGAGAGGGGAAAGGGCAAAAAGCATGGGCATGGTTATCTAAACAGGAATAAGGTGAAAGTGCCCAATAAAAAATCCAATCCAAATTCCATTTAGAGGACTCCTACCTTTAGGGTCCTTCCTATTGAGAACAGATAAAACTGTTACTTTATTTTTCTTCTTAGTCATATCTTCAGTCATTCATAGATGTTCAACTGTTAATTAACATATAGACCTACAGTTGGTCAAAGTGGAGAAAATTAGAGACTATGTAATGGTCTTCACCAAATCTCTATCACATCTTCTCCAAATGTTTGGAGATCATTGTAGAAGAGGGAGTATAAATATTGGAAGATCCAGAGGTGTACATCACCATAAGGAAAGTGTTTGCTGGACACAACAGGGCACCTGTACACATAAACTCATAGTGGTTACAATAGCTAACATAAATTTTTACAGTCTCAAGCCAGAGAGAATTTGAACATGTAGATAAGCAGTAGGCATGAAATCCCATAGAACTATTGCCATTAGCATGCTGGGAAAGGAGAGTCAATTTTCTTTGACAATTTACCCCTTGGTAGATCCAATATGTTCCCTTAGAAGGTTACATATTCAAATGTATATGGGCAGCACAAATTCTCCTTAATGGATTTTAAAAAGGAAAAAGATTGGAAACAAAGTATACTGGGTAGAGAAGGATAGTCTCTTGAAGGAGTTGGAGTGGAAGTACATGTGATGAAAATATATTACAAGAATTTCTCAAGGAAATAATAAAATGAGAAAACATGTTTCTAAATGACTACAAGTGCTTGTAACTACTCTTCAGGGCCGTATGTTTAATTCTCTTAGTCACTGATGACTTTGAGCACATTGCTGCCTGTTCTGACATTATGACTAAATATATACTATACTAAATATCTAATTGAACAGCATGGGAGCAAACAAAGAGTTCTGAGAAGCACTGTTTACAGATAGCAATACTGTTGTTGGTTGCTTTTTTCTCTTTTGGCTCTGTTTGGGAGCACATAATCAGCTCCCAAATAAACCACACGAAGACAAATTCTTACTTATGAATGACCTGCCTTATCTTTGCTTGTTTCTAGCCACCTTTTCTAAACTTAAATTATCCTGTCTATCATTTGCCTCTGGGCTTTTCCCATTCTCTTCTCTAAATCTTACTCTTACTCCATAGCTTGCTGTATAGCTGGATGGATGGCTCCTGATATGTTCCCCTTCTCTGGCGCTTCTTCTTTTATCTCTTCAGTCTCTTTTCTTCTTCTATATATTCTCTCTACCTGCCAGCCCCACCTATCCATTCTCCAGCCTTGCTATTGGATGTTCAGTTCTTTATTAGACCATCAGCTGTTTTAGAAAGGCAAAGTAACACAGCTTCATAGAATTAAACAAATGCGACATAAACAAAACTAACACACCTTAAAATAATATTCTACAACACAATACATTGCTAATTGAATGCTGATGTGTTAAACGTGTTTCCCTAGAGTGTTTTTATTCAATTTTGTTTTTCTTCCTCTAGTGCTCTTGGTTTTAGACATTTAAACATTGGTCTACAAAGATTGTGGATACCCAAAAAGAAAACAGAAGAAAACAAAAATGAAGATGAATGCCAAAGAAGGAGGAAGAGGAGGAAAGAAGGAGAGATAGAAATATAACTACAATTATAATTGATAATGATCAGTCTTATTTCTTCCTTTTCATGATTATTGTATAATATACCTTTCATGTGAAGCATTGTTATCTTAATGTAGAGTAGATTCCTCCTTACAATCATTATTTACTCTTGTCCATTCAGTAAAATTTATGAGCACAAAGAGATAAATTGTGAAAATCTTATACATGTTGATGCATGTAAACTTGTGCAGCCACCTGGGAAAACAGCGTAAAAGTTCCTCAAAAGGCTAGAAATAGAACTACCATATGTCAGGACTATACCATTCCAGGATATGTGCCCCAAAAGCTCAATATGTTCCTAGAGAGACAGCAGCACATACATATTCATTGCTGCTCTTTTCATAATAGCAAAGAAATGAAGTCATCCTAAATGTCTATCAATAGATGGGTAGATATTAAAAACATATCATAGCTCTAGTTTCTTGAGTTCTTTATATATTTTGGAGATCAGCCAACTGTCAGATGTGGGGTTGATGAAGAAATTTTTCCCATTCTCCAAGCTGCCATTTCATTTTATTGGTTGTATCCTTTGCCTTACAGAAGCTTTTCAGTTTCAGGAGACCCCATTTATTAATTGCCAATCTCAGTGTCTGTGCTACCAGTGTTATATACAGGAAGTAATCTCCTGTACCAATGGATTCAAGGCTACTTCTCACTTTCTCTTCTATCAGGTTCAATGTAACTAGATTTACATTGAGATCTTTGATCCTCTTGGACTTGAGTTTTGAACATGGTGATAGATATGGATCTATTTCCATTCTTCTACATGTCAACATCCAGTTATGCCAGTACCATTTGTTGAAGATGCTTTCTTTTTTCCATTGTATAATTTTGGCTTCTTTGTCAAAATCATGTGGATGGATTTATATCAGGGTCTTTGATTTGATTCCATTGATCCACAAGTCTCTTTTTATGTCAATACCAAGCTGCTTTTATTACTATAGCTCTAGAGTAGAACTTGAAGTCTGGAATGGTGATACCTCTGGATGTTCCTTTATTGTACAGGAATGTTTTAGGCATCCTGGGCTTTTTGTTTTTCCATATGAAGTTGAGTATTGCTCTTACCATATCTATGAAGAATTGTGTTGGGATTTTGATGAGGATTGCACTGAATCTGTAGATTGCTTTGGTTAAGATTGTCATTTTTACTATATTAATCCTACCTATCCATGAGCATGGAACATCTTTCCATTTTCTGATATCTTCTTTAATTTATTCCTTTAATGACTTAAAGTTCACTGACGTAGACCCACTCCATGTATGTGACAATTGTATAGCTTGAACTCTTTGTAAAGCTCCTACCAGTGAGTTCAGGACCTGCCCCTGGTACTTAGTTGGATATTGGGAACCTATTTCTTATCCTGGATTATCTTGCCTAGCATTTATGCAAGGCTTGGTCCTGCTTCGTTAAAGCCTATGGCAGGCCTGCCCCTTTCTGATGAAGATGGAGGAGGAAGAGATGAGGCGAGGGTAGAAGCGAAGTTTTGAGGGATGGGAGGAAAGGAGGGGGGAGAAACTGCAGTTGTTATGTAAAATAAATAAAAAAGTTAAAAAATAAAAAATAAAAACATAGCATATGTATAAAATAGAAATTTTCAGTTGTAAAGAAATAGAAATTATGAACATTTCAGGAAAATATATGGAACTAAAAATTATCTTGAGCAAACCTACCCAGATCTGGAAATTCAAATATGATATAATGTTTATTATAAGTGAGATAAAGATTTGAATTTTCAGTTTTGTATATTTAAACTAGAATATTTGTAAATACTTGGGCGGGGGGATGAAAAAAGCCTGTCAAGGGGAGGATAGAGAGTTTAAAGGGAGTAGGGATGATAGAACATATGTGCTATGAAAATAGAGAAAGTGAAAATTTGGGATGCAAATTTTAAATAGGAATGGGTGTGGACATTGGAAGAAAAGTTGGAGTCCAAGAGTGTGAATGAACAAAGCTAAGAATGTTTGAACAAGTCACACAGGAATCTACTACTTTATAAGTCATTTAAAAATGACTTGATGTAGTAATAGTATATATTATGAGTTGATAATGCTGATCCCAAAAGCTATGGATTATTAAATAAAAACTGTGTTGTAAGGTGTGAGACACCCCTATAGGAGTACTTAGTCAAGAAGGACAAATATATACATGAATCTCAAAAAATTATATAGGTTACACCCAATTTTATTGTTTGCTGCCTAGAACAATGTTGTAAGAATCTGTTGCTGAAGACACTACAAACATTGGTTGCAGAATTCAATGAAAACATTCTGGAAATGAATTGAAAAATCTTCCTTTCTGCTGGCTAGACTTCATAGAAGGGAGGCTGGATGCACAGGCAGCTAGGTAGAAAAGTCAGCAATGGTCTTTGCTAGCTTTATAGTTTTCATACTATAATACCAACTTGCAAGTCAATATGTGCTTCCTGGCTCAATAATGACACAACTGTCATAGAAGTAACCATGTGGTTTTTCTTGTTTCTAAGCCCTGCTCTGTAGTTTATTACAATTGCTGTTTACCTGGTCAAAGGACCAGGGGGTTATAGGTGCTAGTAATGAATATACCTAGAAATTTATTTTGCTAAATGGACATACTATTAAAATGTCCCATAAATGTTTCTGTTTACAACCACAGAATAACAATGTTCTCAGCCTTGATCAGAGAAGCTTCTCCTTGTAACACATGGTGGTTAATATAAGAACTCCTAGCTAGTTAATATGCTGAGAACAAGTGAATTTTCAGTGCTCAGCAATACATGGTTATCCATCCATCCATATCACTATCCTTTAGTCTAAGGCAACATTGCAAAAGAGGATGTGGAATGAAATTAAAAGCAGAATAATTATATATTTGGCCTTGAAACACTGTCTTTTGGCCCGAGGCACTTGTCACTCAAAATCTATGATAATCTGTATAGGGCCTGCATAAGACTACATAAGACAGGAAACATTCAGTCATAGATGGGGGAGTGGCTCATGGATATCCCCTCACCCAGGAAAGTCAACTGGTGGAAGAAAAGAAATCATATCATTGATGTAGCCACATGTGTGTTACTCAGACTCTACTGGATAGCTTCACACCCACACCTACACTGATGGCTCTGGTCAAATTCAGTGGAATATAAAGTAAAAACAAAACAACTCCAACTTATTTTAACATATATTCTGATTAGTTTTGTCAACTTAACACAACCAGAGTCATCTGAGAAGATGGAAAACTAATTAAGAAATTTCCTCCATCAGACTGTCCTGGAAGCATGTTTATAGGGACATTTTCCTGATGCATAATTCATGTTGAAGATCTCAGCCCACTGTGGGCAGGTGATTCCAGTTTGTATAAGAAATTAAGTTGGCCAGGAGGTGGTGGCACACACCTTTAGTCCCAGCACTCGGGAGGCAGAGGCAGGTGGATCTCTGAGTTTGAGGCCAGCCTGGTCCACAGAGTGAGTTTCAGGAAAGGTGCAAAGCTACATAGAGAAACCCTGTCTCAAATAAACCAAAAAAAAGGAAAGAAAGAGAGAAAGAAAGAAAGAAAGAAAGAAAGAAAGAAAGAAAGAAAGAAAGAAAGAAAGAAAGAGAGAGAGAAATTAAGCTGAACAAACCAGGGGAAACAGGCCAGGAAGCAGTGCTCCTCCATGGTCTCTGCTTCAGTTTGTGCCTTGAATTCCTACCCATAATTCTCACTTTGACTGTAAGTGTTGTCAAATAAAACCTTTCCTTCACAAGTTGTTTTCCTTGTTGTATTTATCTACACTATCAGAGGAGATAACTTGTACCATGTGGGTGATAACTTGGTGGAGGAAGGAAAGGGACAAGACTTCAATGGCAGTGGGAGAATGGAAAGGATGTGGGTATATATAAAATTGTCAAAGAATAAATTAATGCAATACAAGAAATTGAAATTGTCCACCCACACAACAGTTTGCCAGGCTTGGATTTGCCCTGTTACAGAAATTGAAACTTTGAGACTTTGAGGTATATTGTTCATCTTTGCTTACAAATAAGAATTTAATGAAAATCAGCAGCCAAGAAAAGATTCAGCCATTAATATGTTACATGAGAATTCACAATATAATTGGTGACAGACACAAATTCAAAGAAGAAAATTCCTATGGGTACCAATTATGTCTAAGTAATAAATACTGCAAAAATCTTATATATTTTGATGTTTGTAATATTAGACATCATGGGTATCAGTTCTGACCTTTTAGTCGTGGCAATTAACATTTCACAAATTATTTGAAAGTATTAAAATTAAATAATTTTATAGATGATTTCCCTTGATAGGATTTAATTCAATATGAAAGCGACCACAGTAGTTCAAATTCTCATGAAGATATTAATCAACTACTGCTCAAATTTAATTTCCAATTGTGAATCATGTTAGCAGCTAATGTAGGATGTGGGGCTAGATGATCTTCTCCTCAGTTGCTATTGCCTAAAATGACCTGTATGTTTAGGTCACACCTTAAGTATGGTCTTGCTACTGTACAGTCCTTGTACCTGCTCAACATAAAGAAGCACTGATGTTTTACAATCTTGCTTCTAATCTGTTAACGCCCATTATTCAGGGTACCAGGCAAGGAACTTCCCTTAAACATTCAGGAGGGTAGAACCTGGCAGGGAATTAGCATAGGGAGGATATCAAGGTCAAGGTCCGCAAGCAAGGCAACAGTTACCCAAAACGAGGGCCAGGGCCCTACAGGTTCCCCTTTTATTAAAAAATGAGCTTCTGACTTAGGTTGCGTGGGATGTCAGTAGGTCACCTAACCCGTCATGGAGACGCCTGCCCAGGCCACACAGGTGCTCTGTCTTAGGTTGGTGAGTGCCCCCCAGGCATTACCCGTCTCTGAATACTCATTATCGTACAGGCTCAATC
>CABHPR010146926.1:34972-45129 GCA_902168415.1 Peromyscus melanophrys
TGTGTGTGTGTGTGTGTGTGTGTGTGTGTGTGTGTGTGTGTGTAGAACCAGAATGTGGAAAACTTTGTTTTCTTTGTGCTAATATGGGCTAGGAGAATCATGTGTTATATCATTTGGGTCTCATGGCAATAATCATCAGCTCCTTCTTGCTGATGAAGGACAGAGGTACAGATATGATTAATTCACTAAATTGAATCTACATCATAAGAAAGTAGTCTAGACAAGATTTGTACACAGCTGCTACTAGGAGTTAGGGCCCAGTGTCCACACCATCTCACATTGCCCAATGTGGTACTACACACTGGCTCTAAGTTTTTAGTGAAGAACCTGTAATTCTTCATCAATCTTATTCTAAGGCTTCAAGTACAGAACAGGTCCTGGGCAATGAAGCCCAGATTTGATTTATTTAAGTCTAAACTGGTTGCATGAAAAACATAGACGCAGGTGATTTATTGAGATCATTTATCGTATTCAGCTAAGGAATTCCTAGTGAATGATCCCAGTGGACCGCATGTGATCCATTTACATGGAAGGACCTTAACCTGCAATTCAAACACAGAAGCAGCTCTGCCACAAGAAACCTCCACAAAATAAAACTGATCCTCAAAAGAGCCTGAATCAATAATTTCTAATGGTGCCAGGTAATAACTAAAGAAAGGCTCTTTCAAACCATCATGTTGTTATGTCCATTCAATTTATTTTAAAACCTTGAACTCCATAAGGACTGTTCATATGAACATGCTACTTCATAATAACTTATATTCTTTGAGCTTTTGTGAATTTCAGGCCATATATATTTGTTCTTCAGTATGTAATTAACACATCAGTTCCTCTGAAGTAGAAATTCTTTCACATAAGAATTAAAACAGTGAGGGGAAAATACATAATTTCTTTTGAAAAGTCAAAGATTAGAGTTAAATAAAAACATCAGTGCAGCTGGATGTTGTGGCTTATGCCTTTGATCCCAGTACATAGCAGTCAGAGGAGGGCAGATCTCTGTGAGTCAAGGCCATCAGTCTACATGATGAGTTTCAGGACAGCCAGGTTTATATAGGGACACCCTATCCAAAAAACCAAACACTTTGTAATAATAATAATAATAATAATAATAGTAATAATAATAATAATAATAATAATAATAATAATAATAATAATAATAATAAAATAAAACAAAAAATTGGTAACTATGTTTTAAGGCCAATAGGATTAAGCTCTTCAAAAATGTCTTTAGTATGAGTAACTATGTATAATTAACAATACAATGTTTAATAACTTTATTAAACTAAGAATACATACCATCCTAAGTCAGGCTATTAGCATTAATCTTCCGCTGTGATTATCTGTTTAGTGAAAGCTCTAGCACAGTTGATCTGAGCAAGCTGCCTGCCTCTGAATAACAAATTGCAAGTATAACTCCAAGTAACAGCATGTGGTTTGAAAAGAGAATGTAGTTTGCTTTTTTCTTTCTGGATAATGAGCTCTAAGGTTCCTTTGTTTCTGTGGCTGTACTTAATGGTAACTTGGGATTTGCAGAACAGGCACTGTGCTAATCTTTCATCTGCTGCAAATTGTCCTCTAAAATATCACCTTGCTTTGCACAGATTAATAGGAAATCAGAGAGTTGTATGGGATTTTCAACACAGAGTGGCAAAAGCATGACCTGAATATGCTTTTGTGACTACAAAGTCATTGGTAACCACCAGCAGACCATGATGCCCAGTTTTCTGCAAAAGTACTATTTGGGAAATGGAAGTTTAACACAGATATTTGCAGCTCCCCTGCTAATATTTTAAATGTATAAATGCATCAAAATAACTTCTTTTTATCCTTAAGCACATGTTAAATGTAGTTTCTCTTTATCTCTTCCAGTAGGAACTAGTACAAAATTCAGTGAGCTCTCCATGGTATTTATTCAATTGTGACCAATATTTCCCCAAATATCTAACACTTTCATTCGGGTTTACAGTGCCATTTCATTATCTGTAATACAGACTCTTTAACCTTTCTATTAAAGTGTGGATTAACTATTTATAGTGGTTCATGAAGCTCAGCTTCTATGTCCCAGCTTTATTAACTTAGACTATTTGTATCTGCTCCTCCACATATGTAAAAACATTCAAGAAAATGCCACGATGAAAATTTTGGCAAATTCTCTCCTTTCTTCATTGCTCCCTTCATGTGTGTGTGTGCACGCACACGCGTGCGCACGCACACACTCACTCACACACACACACACTCACACTCACACTCATACACACTTATTGTGCATTTCCTTTTGTCCCTACTGTTATTTAAAAATTTACAGAAATCAATTCTTTTGTCATAAACTTTCAAGCATTTGAAAATTGTAGATATATATTTCACTTTGAGATACATTTCATCATGACAGTACTTTTAACTTTATTTCTAAGGGTCAAAACTGATTGGAAGGCCTGGGCAGTACAGTAGCATGTTGCATAATTTTGTACCTTCATAATTAACTTGAATCTGAGAATTGATAGCATCAGAAAAAAGTCAACTCACCACTTCTTCGTGTCTGCATTTCCTCACATTAATTCCATTTATCTGCAATAAAAGGACATCCTCAGTTTCACATAGTGTATTGTAAATTGGCTTTTGTTTGCATCCACAAAAACAATAATTAGATGTATACCTGTAGAATTGCATCTCCGATGAACAGCAGTCCTGACAGCTCCGCTGTGAATAAGAAGAATTGAATACACCTTGACATTTGTCAAGTAAGTAAAGCTTTTTATTTTAACTAAGGATAAAACTGTAAACACATTATAAGTGTTTTATATGGCTAACATTTATAAAACCCACAAAGCATGTAAACTCAATAACATGGTTTAGCTATTTCCAATTGCTGAAATAGGCAGACATTTCTTCTTGGTTCTAGCACCTTATGTCTTTATAGCCCTTAAAATATGGTCAGTCCCCTCCCAACATTGTAGCTTTCTCTTTTTCAACAAGCCAATTTGTGCTGCCCAAATATTCTCGGATGTGTGATTTACCACTGTAGCATGGTTGAATTTTCAGGTGATACACTCTGGGGATGAATAGTTGGATCTGGGAAAAGTTGGAAAAATGAATATGAATGTGATCAAAGTAACGCATGTTATTAACAGTTCTCAAAGACTGTGTGTGTGTGTGTGTGTGTGTGTGTGTGTGTGTGTGTGTGTGTGGTGTTCACATGTTGTTTATGTATATATGCACATCCATTAAAACTGACCACTCTTCTTAAAGGGTGACCAGTTTTCTTTATGCATTTATAGTATGATATCTCTATGCAAATAACTGAGAATTAAGTTTTCAGTCTTCCAGTTCCATGTTTTATGGGAAATACTACCTTGTTTTCCCGATAATATTCAATAAACACTTGTTTTGTATATTCCTGATAGTTTTTGGATGAAGTCTCACAGGAAGTGAGTAAAATTGAGAAAAGTGATTACATCTGGATTTGCCCATAAAGTGTGACTTGATTTTTGTGTCTTTAACCAATGGTTCAGAAGCTGGTCATATATGATCATTTGAATTATTTTCATCAATCACTTTTCCATTTTTGTCCTATAGGAGAAGAAAGAGGAAGTGAAGAATCAGATTTAATCTCTCTCTATGTGAGACTGGGGATCCAGGGGAGCCATTCACATAGCAATCAATGATCATGGGATTACAGAGTACTGGCCACTAAAGAGTTAGCTAAGCATATTACCTCTTTGTTCCTTGGAGATTTTGGAAATGACAACTGGAATGCTATGTTCTGCACCTCCCTAGAAAGAGACAGTCATATATCATATTTTTAAGTCAGATTTTACCCAAATTTTAAAAATAAATAAATTGCAAGGTATAAATAGTACATTTCATGAATACAAGGCAGAATTAAAATAAATTTGTAGAATTTCTTTTAAGCAAGTATCATTTCCATGAAGCTTGGCTAAGTATTTGTAAGACTTGTAAGGATGATTAATAATTAGTAAAAATTGACTATAAAATTTTTATTTCTCAAATAAAATAAGGAACATTAGTAGTGGCATTCCCTTCAAAATCCATTATAGGAAAGCAAGGCATCTTGACATTTGTTACTTAGGATTACGTGCATTAGATATTTATACATTTCAATTCTCTCATTAATTTATTCTATTCTGCCAAACAGGCACTCTTTCAATTCATTCTGAATGCTAAATAACCAGACAGATCCTTTACCTGAATAGATGGATAAATAAAAGGGTTCTAAACATGATGGGAACAGAACCATCTGTATTTCCTAATTAGTATCAGACTCCCATGTGAAAGCATAGGCAGGTCAATTGTCAGTCAAGAATCCAACAGCAGTCCTTGGTTACTGACTCAAATATGAAAGGAGGAAAGTACAACAAGGAATCAAAATTTGATAAAATAAAATAAAATAAATTCTTAGAATAACTGCCAGAAAAATACTGTTTCATCACAACAGTGTAAGGAGTTTGGACATGGTAGTTGAAAAACCAAGTACATATCTAAACAAGTGAAGTGCTGTGTAGAGAAGGAGTTGAAGGGGACATTTAAAACCTCTGGTGCTGCTTTGGGTTTAGAATAAATAACTCCCTAAGCTATCCATCAGCATAAATACAGCATTTCAGAACATGTTTACTGATGAACATTCATTTCCAACAACTGAGTAGGATTAGATATGAGATAGAAAAATCACTTAATAAATTAGTATTCAACTTTATTTTTTAAAATTTTACTTATTTTTTTTACTGCCAAGAAGGGGAAAAATAAGAAAGAAAAAGTATAATCTTGCTTAAGTTGACCTTAGCCACTAATCAACTCATTTCTTAGTATTTCTCTATGTACCCAACCTCCACCAAATGAAAAGAGAGGGAGTATCATAGACTGTTATGGTCTTAACTCAGGACTCACTACTTAACCTGTATGTCTAAAGTGTCAATCCTGTCTAAGGTGTGTTGATAAAGTATTGGAAAGAAACTGACAATAGAGTATTGTTGGCATTATTGGCTATTGAATTTTGGACATGGACTGCAAAATGATGAGTTGAATGGATACTTGAACATTCAGTGCACAATGGAGACCACACACTGCGTAGTGGAGACTATAGCAGATATAATTGAGAGGTCATCTGCAAGCAGCATGATCTGGAGACTGTGGAAGGGAGGCCTTATGGATAATTTGAATAGAGTGCACAGTAGAGACCACAACAATGAGGTTAGTGGGTCATCTGTACACTACATGGTCAGAACACGACAGTAGACACTGTAGTGAGACATTTCTCTCATTAGCCGCTAGGGCAGGGACAGTTGAATTTCACTTGGAATAATGCATGTTTGGTTGTTTGAGATAGTGACCCAAATAGACATGTTGGTACCCTTCCACCAATGTATTTAAAAGAAGTATTTTTGCAGCTAAAATTCAGGATCCATGTGTTGAATCAGAAAAACTTACTGTGGGATAATGCTCTTGCACACTGATTTAATAAAATGTTGATTGGCCAGTAGTCAGGCAGGAAGTATAGGTGGGGCAAGCAGACAAGGAGAATTCTGGGAAGGGGAGGGGCAGAATCAGGAGTTGCCAGCCAGACACAGAGGAAGCTAGATGACAAGGAAGAACTGAGGAAAGGTACCAAGCCATCTGGCTAAATATAGATAAGAATTATGGGTTAATTTAAGTATAAGAGCTAGTCAGTAATAAGCCTGAGTCAATGGTTGAGCAGTTTTAATTAATATTAAGCCTGTCATTGATTATTTTATAAGCAGCTGTGGGACTGCAGATGAGAGAGATTTGTCTGGACCACACTGGGCCAGATGGAACCAGAGAAAACTTCTGACTACACTTTTGAACGCTGAAGACACTTTGGATGCTTTAAGGAGACTGAATTTTTTTGTTGTTGTTGTAGTTTTTCAAGACAGTGTCTCTCAGTGTAGTTTCAGTACCTGTCCTGGATCTCACTTTGTAGACCAGGCTAGCCTTGAACTCACAGAGATCCATCTGGTTCTACCTCCCAAGTGCTGGGATTAAAGGCATGTGCCACCACCACCTAGTAAGACTGAACTTTTAAAGATTTTTAAGGATGGTGGTACTTTAAGATTATTTATACTACATAAATGTCTTTCTAAGATGTCTTTCTATATGCTGTGAATATGTGTTGCTCTGATTGGTTGATAAGTAAAGCTGTATTCACCTATAGCAAGGCAGCTTAGAGGCAGGCAGGAAATCTAAGGAGAGAGACAGGAAGAAGAAAGGCAGAGGCATGATAGATGCCAGCCACCACCAAAGGAGAAGAAAGATTCCAACAGACTGGTAATGCCATGGAATATGTTACAAAACATAGATTAATAGAAATGAGTTAATTTAAGATACAAGAGCTAGCTAGCAAGAAGCCTGACCCATAGGCCATACAATTTGTACATAATATAATCCTCTACGTGTTTACTTGGAATCAAGCGACTGCAAAATGCAGGAGGGATTTGTCCTGAACTCTGGGCTAGGCAGGACTTCAGAAAACTTATGACTACAAAAGCTACATATCTAATATTGACTCTACTGGCAATGTCTTCATAGTTGTCTAACACAGAATTTTCTTTCTGCTATTCTTTGTCAACACATTAACTTCCTTTTAGCAGATCTGACTATGCCTCCAGTGTGTGTCAACATTGATTATTTAACTGAAGCAAACAAGGAAAAAATATATGTTTCTTTGGCTTAATTTCATTGTCCTATAATCTCTCCTGTATGTGTCCCTTGCCTGAACTGATGCTAAATACAAATAAAGTATATTTTAACACAAATATTTTGAATATTGAGATTCCTGGTAGTATACACACTGTCATTGTATTAATTCATTTTGACAAAGTTGACAAAAGGTGATAATCACAAATTCAAGATGCTCCTTTCCTGACATAGATAGCAGGAACTGGGTTAAATGTCTTTAAATATTCACCAAAGACAACATGCTAAGTAAGTAAATACTAACTGAGGAAATGTGATTAACATACTTCATTTAATAATTCTGAAAGTCAGGTTGATAAAAGAATTAATATAGTTGGGTTAAGTATTCAGTATTCACATACAAACTAATTCACTCATTTTTATCAATCATTTCAATGATGATAAACTGCATGAGTGATACATTTTTACCAGTGAACACTGAAAACACTGTACATATTAAAAAGCTCTTTAATATCATGTTCAAAACTTTGAATTAATATATTAAATTTAGAAATCTCTTTAACAAGTGAAAATCAAGATAAATGATAAATAGAGAATACAGTCCATGCTTCATTTGTTCCCAGTTCTCCTCCATAGAAACTTGTTTCCATTCTACCCATCAATTTTCCATGCTGCTAGAGGAGAAAGGAAAGGTTCTTGCATTCAGAATAGTTCATATTCATGGGAAGCTTCATAAATAAAGCTGCCAAGTTCTACTTAACATTAGGTAAGGTCCCCAGTCCTTTCTTGTAAAATCTAAATAAGAAGATAATGATAGTCAGTTCTATAAGAATATTCCAGATCACAAACTACTCCAAACATTACAGAGCCATTCTTGTGTGTTATGAGTCACCAACATTTTAATGTATACAAAGGCTTAGCCTTTAGCTCAGCCTTTGCAAAGATGGACTGGAAAGATGGCTACCTTTATGCTTAATCCAAATCCTCCTACTGTCTGCCTTCTGATCATCACTGTTCTTTCCTGAAAGATAAGAGATTTAAAAGTGATAAGTGTTTCTGTACACTAAATACATTTTTCCCTGTAGTTTTTATTCAATTGCTGTTTAAAATTTGGAGAAAAATATTTAACAGATAAAGAAACTTCAAATTTGCAATTAATGGAATGTTTTATAGGTTTAAATCAAAGGCTCATAATTTATTTGCCAAAATAAATGCTACTAAATTAATAATCTCTGAAATATTCTTTCAATGATATTTTGAGAACAATTTTAGAATTTTTTATACACTTATTTTCATCTTGCACATTCTTGGGTAGCTGCTGTAGGATGGTCTGTATGTCAAATTGCTCTGATTGGTCAATAAATAAATAACTGATTGGCCAGTGGCTAGGCAGGAAGTATAGGCAGGACTAACAGAGAGGAGAAAAGAACAGGAAGGTGGAAGGAGACACAGCCAGCCGCCGCCAGGACAAGCAGCATGTAAAGATGCCGGTAAGCCACGAGCCACGTGGCAAGGTAGAGATTTATAGAAATGGATTAATTTAAGATATGAGGACAGTTAGCAAGAAGCCTGCCACGGCCATACAGTTTGTAAGCAATATAAGTCTCTGTGTTTACTTGGTTGGGTCTGAGTGGCTGTGGGACTGGCAGGTGAGAGAGATTTGTCCTGACTGTGGGCCAGGCAGGAAAACTCTAGCTACAGGTAGCCTAACAGCATCTTACTGCCAGTGATAAGCACCCTTCTGAGGCCTTGTCTGCAGCACCAAGTCATTGACTGGTGATTTAAGAGCTAAGCTGCGGGGCTTCCATAGCTCAGAACTTCAGAAGGCCATGTGAGGCCTTCGAGCTACATGATGAGGAATCTGTGTTCATATCTTTACTTTGGGAAAAAGAACTTACATGGTAACAATAATAGTGAGATTACTAATGTACACCACTAGTACCCTATGGTATAAGCAGGAACTCAGCTATAAAACTACCAATTCAGAGACCTTGGTATGAGCACATAGAGTACATCTAGATATATTCTGAAATTTTCAATCAGAAATCAGTTTTTTATGTTTTAAGAAAACAATTTCTGCATTATATATATTCTGCTTATGGTTTCAAACATTTAAATATTATTTACGCAAATTTTACGGGTGTATCATAGGTATATGAACTTGAAATATAAAATACTATTTATTTTAATAATATCATTACTTAATAATACCATTAACTCTTTAATATTAATAAGCCTATTGCTGTAGTCCTTGCCTATTGTTGAGTCTTGCCTTCAAAATTATTAAAACATGCTGCCTTAAAATTTACCTTGGAAATGCCTGTACAATAACAAATTAAAGTGAACACATCATTATTTATTCACAAAATGAAATTAAAATAAACTACATTTTTATTTGAAATGCCCTTTTCTTTAATAGCTCAAAAATCAGTCTATTCAAATTAATTAATCTTTGATTATTTCTAATTTAAATGTTCATTGGATAATAGAGAATCATTGAAAATGATAATGGTAATGAAGTTGGAGAATGCATCAGTGGCTACAGTAGCCATGATTTCATGTTTGGCAAGTTATTTAAGCCCTGTGAGCCACTATTTCCCAATGTGAGAACAGCTTGTAGGTAAAACCCTAAAGCAATTTTGTTTTTAGTTTAATATCTACAAATGATCTCATAGAGATAAGAACCTGATGAATATTAAAACACATATTATTCTGCATAGGAAATCTTATAGTTGCCAGTAAATATCAAGCTAGTATCTTTACACCTTACATTCAAGCATTTATACTTCTGGAGTTCAAATATTACAGCACTGAGATAACAATCAGTAATTAGTGTTATTTTTTCATATAAGACAGGCAGGCAAATTGCTCTTACAATACAATCCATGAAACAAACAGAACATTTTGAAATTGGGAATAACTTGCTTAGCTCTTTTTCAGTAAAGATTAAGTACTTGATTTCCCCCAAATAACTGGAAAAAAATCAGTGGTTTAAAAATGTCAGACAATGGTTATTATCTATCTTAAAATTAAATTTTCCATCAGAGAAAATACATTTAAACCAGTAAATGCATGACCTGGGTTTTCTAGATTTGATCCATAGGCACAGGGCCATTTGGTCTGTCACATTTGTTTATTTGATACTAACACAGAGCTTAGCAGGAGAGTTAAAAGTTTATGGAGTGGCATGTATTCTCTTCTTCAAGTTTCACTTCCCTTCTTTATTGGTGAATATTTAGAATAAACTCTAAATTACATGCAAACTGCTAACCAGGAGAGGAGTTGTGAGAGGTAACAGAAAGAAGCTGCAGACTCCCCAACAGCAGCATTTATTCTAATATTTTTTAAAAATATCAACATATACACATACACACATATCCACACTCAACACCCATGCACACACACCCATGCATGAACACCTACATCAGTACATGTGAACATGTGCACACACACACACACACACACACACACACACACACACACACACACAC
>CABHPR010146926.1:45139-85240 GCA_902168415.1 Peromyscus melanophrys
CACACACACACACACACACACACACACACACACACACACACACACACACATTCCTGCTGCTTATTCTCTAGGCTGTCTGTTGGGTTACTATTGAGAAAGGTAAAAGTTAGGAGAAAGAGGACAAGTAAATTACTTGTATTCTAAAAAGTAAATCTAATTTGGTTATTTTAGGCAGCAGGCAGGAAACATAGAAAGAGAAATATCTTCAAGTTGGGCATATTGTAGATATTAATATTCCAAATTATTAACCCTGTCCCTCTTTCTACCTCTACTTCCTTTGCTCAGCTCACAAACTAGAGAACACACAGAACTCAGGTGAAAGCATGTTACACCCCCAGTGTCCCAAATGCTGCAGCAAATTTTTATAATTTAAAAACCAGTATAGTGTTGATTTCTTCATTTATACAACACAAAATATATTCTGGTGCCCCTACACACACACACACACACACACACACACACATATATACATGGGTATATCATATAAATGTGTGTATAACACATATGAGTTTGAAGTCCTCCTGTTCCTTACAAAGAACAGAAAGTTTTACCAAAATTGAAAATCTGACCTTGAAAGCTCCACATCCTGCCAAAAATTAAGTAGGCATCATATATCCTAGGTACAAAAATTCTTAAGCTATGGATTTAATATTTTGAGGATGTTATAAAGTAAAGGCAATAATTAATTCTAAAGATTATTCTTTAGAAAATAATGCTGAATTTGTGATAAAAATAAACCTAACACATTTTTTTCACACACAGAAACAATCTGTTATAGCTCTTTTGACAATTAAGGAAGAATGGACAAACTTGGGAAAAGAATAAAGACCTGTGTTAACTTCAGCTTTTCAAACATCTATTTCAATCGCTTTTAGCTCTCAAAGTACTTACAGTGATTCACTGAAACTGTCCTTGTAACTTCTGCTGTACAGGTTACTAATAACTGAAACTTGCTTCTTCAGAGTTCTGATTTCAATAGTTAGCACAGGGCCAAAACCAAACTTGACTATTCATGTGTTAATTGAATAAAATTAGATAAGGGATTAGCTAAATATCTTTCCACCAATGATAGTGTAACAACTGAAAAAAGAAAAGGAAAACAAACCAACAAACAATAAGGTAAATCTTATTTTTGCATAAGAGGCCTAGAACTAGAGTTTTAGATAATTTCTCATTCATTTTGAAAATGAATTTACAAAAAAAATATTTGCTATAGTTGTATCTGTTACATTTATTACTGCCAAATCCGCAAGAGGTAAAGCTTTTGATGAATTGGAGGAGACTGCTATACAGTGAAATCATATTCGACACTTAAGAAGATGAGCGCTGAGAAGCTGATGGCACTCATGGAATGGGAGCTCAGTGTAGGTCCTTCAACAACAAAACAATTTCTCACTCTTGCAAAAGATAAACAAGTTGAGGAATATGAAGAATACAACACATTCTCATGCCTCCCTCTCTACTTTACTGTATACATCAAACTTCTTCTTTTACTTCACTTTAAATTTTTTTTAGATTATAATTATAATATTTCACCCTTCCCTTTCCTCCTTCTAAAACCTCTCATTTCAAATTCATGGTCTATTTTTTATTAAGGAATTTTTTATTCATTTTTACATACCCACCACAGATTTCCCCCCCCTCTTCCATCCTTCTGCCCCTCCAGCCTTTCTCCTGCATGCCACCCCACATTTCCCTCCTCCAGCAAGGTATGGCTTCCCATAGGGAGTCAGCAAAGTCTGGTACATTCAATAGAGGCAAGTCCAAGCCCTGTCCCATGCATCAAGGCTATGCAATGTGTCCCACAATTGGCAGTGGGCTTCAAAAAGCCAGCTCATGCACTGCTTTTTTTTTTTAAACAGATCTTTTTTTTTTTTAAGATTTTTATTTATTTATTATGTATACAGTGTTCTGCCTGCACCCATCCCTGCAGGCCAGAAGAGGACACCAGATCTCATTACAGATGGTTGTGAGCCACCATGTGGTTGCTGGGAATTGAACTCAGGACCTTTGGAAGAGCAGCCAGTGCTCTTAACCTCTGAGCCATCTCTCCAGCCCCTCATGCACTGCTTTTTAAAGGTAGTTTTAAAACACAAAATGGGACCTCATATGCATGCTAGTGAGTGAATAAAGTCAAGCTGAATGGATAGCATACTTTATTTCCATTCATTTGACTTTTCTAAGAGACAAACCTATAGGGGTGCCGAGAAAGATTAATCTAAACAGATGAAGCACAGTTTCTGTTTAGGACGAAGTGATTGTTCCTCTGTGGCTTTGAGGACACAGCAGTGGATTCATAACTCCATGCATTTGTAAAGGCCACAAAACATTGGAGTACAGAGCCAACAACATTTGATTATTTACAATACTGCTTAGGAAGTTAAGAAAGGGGTTCAAACTTAAAAAGCAATGGAAGAAAATTATATAATTACTTTAAATGTCCATGTTCCTACTTCCATGTATCTCCCAGCACTTAGGACACTGATTTTTCCAAAATATACCATCTCTATTCTGTAAATCAGCACACTCTCATCTGATTTCTGTTTCTCTAAAACTGCATACTGGGCCTTCACAGAAATGAAATAACATAGAAAGTAGTTCTTTTGACTACTGATTATGTATTAATGTATTAATGCTTCATTCCTTTTCAATAATCCTCTATTGCATGCATGTGATACAGTACATCAAAAAACCTTATGACCCAGTAATAAGATATACAGGTGATACATATTTAAAGTCAGATCTTAGACATTAGTTTTAATGAAGGTCTTTCCCAATGAGTGGAAATGCTAGAAAGAAGTTGTGAGAAAGGCTGCAGTAGATTCAGGTTGCAACAGAGAGAGGAAGAAGACCTCTTATGGGGTTATAGTTCTAATAATGATGATCCACTAGTTATGAGGCCAGAATATTTAAGGAACATTTTTCTTAGGGTATATGTAAGTTAACTCATGTAAGACTCAGATGATTGGTCTTTTCTGTTTGAAGACATGCCACACTGAACCTGGCTGGGGAAGGAAAATCTTTTTAGTAAGAGTAGAAAGATAAGGGTCAGACACAGTCCATGCAGTATATTACCAGAAGGATTTAAGCAGACTTTTTCAGAAGAAGGGTTTATACTGAGAACCTATTTTTATTTTTCCATATAAAATTCCCTGTCTACTTCAGTTGTACCATCATTTACTTATCCGTTCTTCCAGGGAGGACCTGCACTTGAGTTGTTTCTCCTCTTTGGTTCTTGTGAATGTTATGCTATGAATGTTTGTATGAAATTGTGTATAGACATATTCACTCATTTTTTTTGCTACCTACCAAAGTGTATGTTTGAGAAATCAAAATGCTCCCGAAGGCAGTGAGGCTCTAGCCTTCCCTTCATAGTATCTAAATATTCCAGCTCCAGCACAGCCTCTTTGTCCTTGCCATTGTGTATTGTATTAATTGAAGCTGTTGCAATGGGATAAGGCAGCATGTCCCATGGCTTCAGATGATGTGTTTCTAGGATCACATCTTCTCACTTACTAACTAGCTACCCATATAGCTTCTATTGAAAAATGTCCATTAAAATTCTTTGACCAATTTCTGGTTGACAGTTGCATTACTCAGTTGTAATAAGTCCTTGTGTTTTCTGGACACTAGTCACATGGTGGAGCAACAGTATTTTTTCACTCTGTGTCTCATCTTTTAATTTTATTTACAGTGTGCTTTGAAGAAAAAATCTCATTAATTTTGATGATGGACAGTTTAACTTTTTTGGCTAAGATTTTTTTCTAGAGCTGTATAATCTTTATTTGTTACAAATACATTTTACTCAATTTATGTAGCTGAATGTTTTCCTATGTCCCACCTGGTCTGCAGCTGCTCAGACCCAAGTAAATACACAGAGGCTTATATTAATTATAATTGTTTGGCCATTATCTCAGGGCTACTACTGACTAGCTCTTACATTTAAAATCATCTCATTTCTGTTAATCTCTATTTCGCCATGTGTTCCATAGCTTTACCTGTGTGCCATTACATGCTACTCCCTGGATGGTGGGCTGGTGTCTCCTGACTCAGCCTTCCTCTTCCCAGAATTCTCCTTGCCTGCTTATACTGCCTATACTTCCTGCCTGGCTACTGGCCAATAAGCATTTTATTAAGCCAGTGTACAAAAACATTATTCCACAGCATTTAACTTGTCTCCTGACAGCTGCCTGTGAAATGGAGCTAGCCGCCAGACACCATGAGCTAAAGTGGCATGGCTATGGATTCCCGCAACAGTACACAGAGATGTCTCCAAGCCACACACAGTGTGGTGTATGGTGAATTTAGCCTTTGCTAGTACAGACAGAAAAAAAGTTGGTTTCTGTGCTACATGCTGCATTAATGGAATCATAGACCTTGCTTCTGAGAATTGGTGGTACACATTGCACCCAGAGACAAAGCTGGCAGTAAACGTCCCACAGCCATGTTGGACAACTGAGGTGTGCATTAGCCAGCAGCCAAAGCTGCCATTTCAGTCCTAGTAATGCTGCAATTTAAAGTAATAGATTCACAATAAGGCAGATTCAATGGAATAAGACTTTAAATGTCTTACAGTGAGTATAAAAATACACAGTGAGTATATGTAGGCTTGGAAGAGAGAGGAAAGGAATATAGAAAGGTATATAAAGAAATAGAAAGTTTTTAAAAAATAAAATCTTTAGATCTGGACTGGAGCTCTCATCTAGACCAGAGGTAAGTGCCTGGCATCATACCCAGGGAGGCCTGCCCCTACGTCCCATTCCTGGGCACCAGCCATTCCTGGGAAGACCCTCCCAACTTGGCCCCAGTTTCTGGCCATTGAGCAGGGCCCCTGGGAAGGTTCTCCTTCTCCAAGAATCCCCTGGCAGACCCTGCAGTCTACATGCCCTGCTCCCACAACCATCTGCCCAAGACCCCCCCACTTCCTGAGAATTGGAGACAAACTCCCAACACCCATCTGGACCAGATGTGAGTGCCTGGGGTCATACCCAGAAAGGCCTGCCCCTAGGTCCCATTCATGGGCACCAGCCATTCCAGGGAAGACCTGCCTAACTTAGCCCAAGGTTCTGGCCATTGGGCAGGCCCCAGGTGGAAGGCTACCCTCCTCCTAGACCCTGCTGACAGACCCTGCAATCTACATGCCCTGCCCCATACCCATCTACCCGAGACCCCCTCCACTTCCTGAGACTCAGGGACCAGCCTCAAGATCCCCTCCAGCCCGGAGCTCCCATCCAGACCAGAGGTCTGTCTGGACCAAGAGTGCTGATAAGACCAAGAATGAATCCAAGAGGAGAAGGGCAGATGTCAAGGCAGAAGTACACACAACAGAATAAAGAGCAATACAGCATCACCAGAACCTAGCCCTCCTCCAACAGCAAGACCTGAACATCACAAAATGGAAGAAGCAGAAGAAAGCAACCTTAAGAATAACATCATGAAGATGCTAGAAACTTTTAAAGAAGAAATCAAAAATGAAATTGAGGAAAAGAAAAACAAAATGGGAAGAACACTATAAAAAACTAGAGGAATAGACAAATAAAGCAGAAGAAAACAATAAATCCCTGAAAGAAAACCATGAAAAAGCAATGAAACAGATGAGGGAAACAGTCTAAGACATGAAAGGGGAAAGAGAAAAAATGAAGAAGACACAAACAGAGGGAATTCTGGAAATAGAAAATCTAAGTAAACGAACAGGAACTACAGATGTAAGTATAACCAATAGAATGCAAGAGATGGAAGAGCAGATCTCTGGCACTGAAGATACAGTAGAAGAAATAGATTCATCAGTCAAAGAAAATACTAAAGCCAACAAAGTCATGACCCAAAATGTCCAGGAAATTTGGGACACCATGAAAAGACCAAACCTATGAATAATAAGGATAGAGGAAGAAGAGTACCAACTCAAAGGCACAGAAAATATATTCAACAATATCATAGATGAAAACTTTCCCAACTTAAAAAAGGAAATGCTTATGAAGATACAAGAAGCCTGTAGAACAATAAACAGATTAGACCCTCCAAAAAAGTCCCCTCACCAGGTAATATTTAAACAATTAAATGTACAGAATAAAGAAAGAATATTAAGAGCAGCAAAGAAAAAAGGCCAAGTGACTTATAAAGGGAAATAATGTAACGCAGACACTAAGAGACCATGGACGCCAGCCTAGACTAATATACCCAGCAAAACTTCCAATCATCATAGATGAGTGAACAAGACATTTCAAGACAAAGCCAGATTTAAACAATACTTATTCACAAACCCAGCCCTACAGAAAGCACTAGAAGGAAAATTACAACTTAAGGAAGTCAGATACACCCTCGAAAACACAGGCAACAGCTAACACCACAGCAGTAAACCCCAAAGAAGAGAAGTACACACTCACTACCACAAAAAAAAGTAACAGGAATGAACAATCACTAGTCATTAATATCCCTTAATATCAATGGACCCAATTCACCTATAAAAAGACACAGGCTAACAGAATGGATATGAAAGCAGGACCCATCCTTCTGCTGCATACAAGAAACACACCTAAATTCAAAGATAGACACTACCTAAGAATAAAAGGCTGGGAAAAGACTTTCCAATCAAATGGTATTAAGAAACAAGTGGGTGTAGCCATCCTAATATCCAGCAAAATAGACTTCAAACTAAAATCAATAAAAAGAGATAAAGAAGTGCATTACATACTCATCATAGGAAAGATACACCAAGATGAAGTTTCAAATCTGAACATTTATGAGCCAAACACAAGGGCACCTACATATGTAAAAGAAACATTACTAAAGCTTAAATCACATATAAAACCCCACACATTAATAGTGGAAGATTCAACACCACACTTTCACCACTGGACAGATCTCCCAAACTGAAACTTAACAGAGACATAAAGGACTTAACTGATGTTATGACTCAAATGGACTTAATTGATATATACAGAACATTCCATCCTAACAAAAAAGAATATACCTTCTTCTCAGCACCCCATGGAACCTTCTCTAAAATCGACCACATACTTGACCACAAAGCAAATCTCAACAGATACAAAACAATTGGAATAACCTCCTGCGTTCTATCAGACCACCACGGTTTAGAGTTAAATTTCAACAACAACAAAAACTACAGAAAACCTACAATCTCATGGAAACTGAATAATGCTCAACTGAATCACTAATGGGTTAAGGACGACATAAAGAAAGAAATTAAAGACTTCCTAGAGATCAATGAAAATGAAGACACCACATAACCAAACTTATGGGATACTATGAAAGCTGTGCTAAGAGGGAAATTCATAGCACTAAATGCCCACATAAAGAAGTTGGAGAAATCTCACACTAGTGACTTAACAGCAAACCTGAAAGCTCTAGAACAAGAAGAAGCAAAGTCTCCCAGGAAGAATAGATGCCAGGAAATCATCAAATTGGGAGCTGAAATCAATAAAATAGAAACAAAGAGAACAATACAAAAAAATTAACAAAACAAAGAGTTGGTTCTTTGAGAAAATCAACAAGATAGACAAGCCCTTATCCAAAATAACCAAAAGACAGAGAAAGCGTCTGAATTGACAAAATCAGAAATGAAAAGGGGGACATAACAACAGACAATGAGGAAATCCAGAGAATCATCAGGTCATACTTCAAAAACCTCTACTCCACAAAAAGGGAAAATCTAAAAGAAATGGATAATTTTCTGGATAGGTACCCCATACCTAAGTTAAATCAAGACCAGATAAACTATTTAAATAGTCCAATAACCCCTAAGGAAATAGAATCAGTCATTAAAATCTCCCAACCAAAAAAAAGCCCAGGACCAGATGGTTTCAGTGCAGAATTCTACCAGATCATCAAAGAAGAGTTAATACCAAGATTTTTTCAATTGTTCCACATAATAGAAACAGAAGGAATGTTACCAAACTCCTTCTATGAGGCTACAATTACCCTGATTCCTAAACCAAAGATGCAACAAAGAAAGAGAACTACAGACCGATCTCCCCCATGAACATTAATGCAAAAATACTCAATAAGATACTGGCAAACAGACCCCAAGAACATATCAAAACAATTATCCACCATGATCAAGTAGGCTTCAGCCGAGGGATGCAAGGGTAGTTCAACATACAAAAGTCCGTCAATGTAATACATCATATAAATAAACTGAAAGAAAAAAAAAAAACATGATCATCTCACTAGATGCTGAAAAGGCATTTGACAAAATCTAACACCCCTTCATGATAAAGGTCTTGGAGAGAAAAGGAATACAAGGAACATATGTAAACATAATAAAGGCAATTTATACAGCAAGCCAACAGCCAACATCAAATTAAATGAGAGAAACTCAAAGCAATTCCACTAAAATCAGGAACAAGGCAAGGCTGTCTGCTCTCCCCATACTTATTCAATATAGTACTTGAAGTTCCAGCCAGAGCAATAAGACAACATAAGGAGATTAAGGGGGTACCAATTGGAAAGGAAGAAGTCAAGGCTTTGCTATTTGTAGATGACATGATAGTATACATAAGTGACCCCAAAAATTCAACCAAGGAACTGATACAGCTTATAAACACCCTCAGCAACATAGCAGGATACAAGATCAACTCAAAAAAAAAAAATCAGTAGCCCTCCTATATACAATTGACAAACAGGTTGAGAAGGAAATCAGAGATACATCACCCTTTACAATAGCCACAAATGATATAAAATACCTTGCAGTAACTAACTAAGCAAGTGAAGGACCTATATGACAAGAACTTTAAGTCCCTGAAAAAATAAATTGAACAAGATGTCACAAAAAGGAAAGAGCTCCAGTGCTCATAGATAGGCAGGATTAACAGAAAAAATGGCAATCTTACCAAAAGCAATCTACAGATTCAATGCAATCCCCATCAAAATACCAACACAATTCTTCACAGACCAGGAAAGAATAATATGCAACTTCATATGGAAAAACAAAAAACCCAGGATAGCCAAAAGAATCCTGTACAATAAAACAACCTCTGGAGGCATCACGATCCCTGACCTCAAGCTCTACTATAGAGCTACAGTAATAAAAACAGCTTGGTACTGGCATAAAAACCGACATGTGGACCAATGGAATCAAATTGAAGACCCTGACATTAATCCGCATACCTATGAACATATAATTTTTGGTTAAGAAGCCAAACTGTACAATGGAAAAAAGAAAGCATTTTCAACAAATGGTGCTGGCATAACTGGATGTCAACATGTAGAAGATTGCAAATAGATCCATATCTGTCACCGTGCACAAAACTTAAGTCCAAGTGGATTAAAGACCTCAATATAAATCCAGTTATTCTGAACCTGATAGAAGAGAAAGCAGAAAGTAGTCTTAAATGCATTGGCACCAGAGATCACTTCATAAATATAACACCAGTAGCACAGACACTGAGAGAAACAATCAATCAATGGGACCTCTTGAAACTGAGAAGTTTTGTAGAGCAAAGGATATGGTCAACAAGACAAAATGACAGCCTACTGAATGGGAAAAGATCTTCACCAACCCCACATCTGACAGAGGACTGATATCCAGAATGTATAAAGAACTCAAGAAATTAGACATCAAAATGCCCAACAGTCTAATTAAGAAATGGGCTATAGAGCTAAACAGAGAATTCTCAACATCGGAAGCTCAAATGGCTGAAAGACATTTAAGGAATTGATCAACATCCCTAATCATCAGGGAAATGCAAATCAAAACGACTCTGAGATACCACCCTACACCCATCAGAATGGCTAAGATCAAAAACACTGAAGACAGCTTATGCTGGAGAGGTTGTGTAGCAAGGGGAACTCTCCTCCACTACTGGTGGGAATGCAAGCTTGTACAGCCACTTTGGAAATCAATATGGCACTTTCTTAGAAAATTGGGAATCAATCTCCCCCAAGACCCATCTATACCACTCTTGGGCATATACCTAAGGAATGCTCCATCATACCACAAGGTCACATGCTCAACTATGTTCATATCAGCATTATTTGTAATAGCCAGAAACTGGAAACAACCTAGATGCCCTTCAACTAAAGAATGGATAAATAAAATATGGTACATATACACAACGGAGTACTACTCAGCAGAGCAAAACAATGACATCATGAGGTTTGCAGGCAAATGCATGGATCTAGAAAAAAATTATCCTGAGTGAGATAACCCAGACTCAGAAAGACAAACATGGTATGTACTCACTCATAGGAGGATACTAGATGTAAAACAAAGGATGACTAGACTGCTACTCACAACTCCAGGGAGGCTACCTAGAAAACAAGACCCTAAGAAAGACACAGAGATTGCCCAATGACAGAGAAATGGATGAGATCTACATGAGCAAACTGGACTGGACATGACGGGGAGTAATGAAGGGTAAGGGTCAAGGGAAAGAGAGCTTAGGAGAGCAGGAGATCCCAGCTGGATCAAGAACAGAGAGGGAGAACAAGGAAAAAGAGACCATGATAAATGAAGACCCCATGGGAATAGGAAGAAGTAAAGTGCTAGAGAGGTCCCCAGAAATCCACAAAGATACCTCCACAGTAGACTACTGGCAATGATCGAGAGAAAGCCTGAACTGACCTACTCTGGTGATAGGATGGCCAAACTCCCTAACTGTCATGCTAGAAATCTCATCCAATGACTGATGGAAGCAGGTGCAGAGATCCATGGCCAGGCCCCAGGTGGAGCTCCAGGAATCCAATCGGCGAGAAAGTGGATGGATTGTATGAGCATGAATTGTTGAGACCAAGATTGGAAAAAGCACAGGGACAAATAGCCAAACTAGTGGAAACACATGAACTACAAACCAATAGCTGAGGAGCCCCCACCTGGATCAGGCCTTCTGGATAAGTGAGACAGTTGATTAGCTTGAACTGTTTGAGAGGCACCCAGGCAGTGGGACCATGACCTGTCCTCTAGTGCATGAGCTGGCTGTTTGGAACCTGGGGCCTATGCAGGGACACTTTGCTCATCCTGGGAGGCGGGAACTGGACCTGCCTGGACTTTATCTACCAGGCTGAGCTGAATCCCCAGTGGAGTCCTTGCCCTGGAGGAGATGAAAATGGGGGTGGCCTGGGGGGAGGGCAGGGTGGGGGTGGGAGGAGGGAGGACAGTGGAATCCATGGCTGATATGTAAAATTAAATCAAATTATAAAATTAAAAAAAGATGACATACTTTAAAACTTTTAAAAAACCCATTAATTGTCTCCATTATATTAGTGACTATGTTAATTTTTATGTGTTAAACACACATGGGATGATATATACATACATATATATATATATATATATATATATATTTCTCTTATGTATTTTCATGTATTAAATTTTTACTCCAAATTTAAAATGAATAAATAATCAAACAAACAAACAAATAAATAAATAAATAAAATATTTAAACAGAAAATAAAAGTAATATAATAAATAATCTACATAAAAATGGATATTACACAGAGAATCTGGATTGTGTTGTCTTTGGGATTTTGTTTCTTTTCTTTTTATTAAGAGATTTTCTATTCGTTTTACATATCAACCACAGATTCCCCTGTCCTTCCTCTTCCCATGCCCCATCCTTCTCCCACCTACCCATGCCCCATTCCCGCCTCCTCCAAGGCAAGGTCTCCCATGAGGAGTCAGCAGAGCCTGGTACATTCATTTGAGGCAGGTCCAATCCCTACACCCTGCACCAAGGCTGAGCAAAGTGTCTCAGCATAGACACTAGGTTCCAAAAAGCTGGCTCATCTACTAGGACAGGTCTGGGTCTCACTGCTTGGGGGACCCCTAGATAGTTCAAGCTAAACAACTGTCTCACTTATTCAGGGGGCCTAGTCCAGTTTCATGGGGGCTCCTCAGCTATTGGTCCACCGTTCATGTGTTTCCACCAGTTTGGCTAGTTGTCTCTGTACATTTTCCAATTGTGGTCTCGATATCTCTTGCTCATATGATCCCTTCTCTCTCTCATCAATTGGGCTCCTGGAGCTCCCCCTGGGGCTTGGACATGGATCTCTGCATCTGCTTCCATCAGTCACTGGATGAAGGTTCTATCATGACAGTTAGGGAGTTTGGCCATCTGATCACCAGAATAGGTCAGCCCAGGCATCCTCTTGACCACTGTCAGTAGTCTATAGTGGAGTCATCTTTGTGGATTCCTGGGGACCTCTTTAGTACTCTGATTCTTCCTATTCCCATGGGGTCTTCATTTATCATGGTATCTCTTTCCTTGTTCTCCCATTCTGTTCCTGATCCAGCTAGGACCTCCCGTTCCCCTAAGCTCTCTTCCCCCAATACTTGCCCTCTGTTATCCCCCTCATCCCCAGTTTGCTCATGTAGATCTTATCCATTTCTCTGTCACTGGGTGATCCCTGTGTCTTTCCTAGAGTCCTCTTTACTAGCTAGCCTCCCTGGAGATGTGAGTTGCCATCTGGTTATCCTCTGCTTTACATCTAGTATCCACTTATGAGTGAGTACATACCATGTTTTTCTTTATGAGTCTGGGTTACCTCACTCAGGATGATATTTTCTAGTTCCATAAATTTGCCTGGAAACCTCATGATGTCATTGTTTTTCTCTGCTGAATAGTATTCCATTGTGTATATGTACCACATTTTATTTATCCATTCTTCAGTTGAATAGCATCTAGGTTGTTTCCAGGTTCTGGCTATTACAAATAATGCTGCTATGAACATATTTGAGCATGTGACCTTGTGGTATGATTGAGCATTCCTTAGGTATATTGTAGCTAGAGTTTTCCTGCCACTGATTTTTTTGAGTTAATCTTTTATCCTACTACATTACTGAAGGTTTTTATCAGCTGTAAGATTTTATTGGTCGAATTTTTGGGGTCACTTATGTATGTGATCATGTCATCTGCAAATAGTAAAAGTTTGACTTTGTCCTTTCCAATTTGTATTCCCTTAATCTCCTTTTGTTGTCTTATTGCTCTAGCTAGACCTTCAAGTACTATATTGAATACATATTGGCAGAGTGGACAGCCTTGTCTTGTTCCTGATTTTAGTGGAATCATTTTGAGTTTCTCTCCATTTACTTTGGTGTTGACTGTTGGCTTGCTATAAATTGCCTTTATTAGGTTTAGGTATGTTCCCTGTATTCCTGATCTAACCTGGATCTTTATCATGAATGGGTGTTGGATTTTGTCACAGGCCTTTTCATCATCTAATGAAATGTTCATGTTTTTTTTTTCTTTCAGTTTGTTTATATGGTGTATTACATTGACAGACTTTCATATGTTAAATCAACCTTGCATCTCTGGGATGAAGCCTACTTGATCATGGTGGATCATTGTTTTGATGTGTCTTGAAGTCTGCTTGCCAATATTTTATTGAGTATTTTTGCATCAATGTTCATGAGGGAGATTGGTTTGTAATTCTCTTTTTTTGTTGCTTGTTTGGCTTGGGAATCAGAGTAACTGTAGCCTCATAGAAGGAGTTTGGTAACATTCCTTCTGTTTCTATTGTTTGGAACAATTCAAAGAGTCTTGGTATGAATTCTTCTTTGAAGATTTGGTAGAATTCAGCATTGAAATGATCTGGTCCTGCAATTTATTTGGTTGGGAGACTTTTAATGACTGTTTCTATTTCCGTAGGGATTATTAAATAGTTCATCTGGTCTTGATTTAACTTAGGTATGTGGTACCTATCCAGAAAATTGTCCATTTCTTTTAGATTTTCCAATTTTGTGGAGTACAGGTCTTTGAAGTATGACCTGATGATTCTCTAGATTTCCTCATTGTCAGTTGTTATGTCTCCCTTTTCATTTCTGATTTTGCTAATTTGTATGTTCTGTCTCTTTCTTTTGGTTAGTCTGGACAAGGGCTTGTCTATCTTGTTGATTTTCTCAAAGAACCAACTCTGTTTCATTGATTTTTGTATTGTTCTCTTTGTTTATATTTTATTGATTTCAGCTTACAATTTGATTATGTCCTGGCATCTATTCCTCCTGCTTTGCTTCTTCTTGTTCTAGAGCTTTCAGGCGTACTGTTAAGTCACGAGTGTGAGATTTCTCCAACTTCTTTATGTGGGCATTTAATGCTATGAATTTTCCTCTTAGCACTGCTTTCATAGTGTCCCATAAGTTTGTGTTTTGTAAATTCGTTTTCATTGATCTCTAGGAAGTCTTTAATTTCTTTCTTTATTTCTTCCTTGACCATTGGTGATTCAGTTGAGCATTATTCAGTTTCTATGAGATTGTAGACTTTCTGTAATTTTTGTTGTTATTGGAATCTAACTTTAAACCATGGTGGTCTGATAGAATATAGGAGGTTATTCCAATTTTTTTGTATCTGTTGAGATTTGCTTTGTGACCGAGTATGTGGTCGATTTTAGAGAAGGTTCCTTGGGTTGCTGAGAAGGAGGTATATTCTGCAAAAATACATTTGATTGTAAAGTCTGATGAGTTAAGCCAATATGTATGTTTATAGGCAACTTGACTTCGAAATTTGAACTAAGGATATGTTGCTTTGGAAAGGAGTCTCTGTTTTTGTTTCCACAGGAAGCAAGACTTTATGGATTTATTCCAGGTTAAGATGGATCAGATTTGATCAAGTTAGATCTTCTAAACCTTAACAGATGGTACCTATCAACAAAGGTTATAGCCAGTCTTCCCAGGACTTGACCATTATCTAGAATTATCTCAGGATCCCCATAAGACTACCAGCACCCTCTATCAGCAGAAAGTAACCTAGAACACTACACCCACATTTATACAAAAATGGATTATGGATATTTGTCTTTGTTCAATTTGTTGGTTACAAATTGTTGGTCATAGTTAATATCTGTCTAAAAGAAGAAAGGGGGATATGATATGTAAATATAGGATACAGATATGATAGGATAAAAGGATGGATTGTTGACCCTACATTTAAAGAGCAACTTGTTTAAAATGTTTTACATTGGCATAGATTTTAGTTTATTGATACAAATTTAATTTTGTTATACTGTGTGTATATTTCTACTCTTGTTTAGGGTATTATGTCTGTGCAGCTCATTTAAATTGTAATGGATAATTAAGAAATAAAGGTTAATAATTAGTCTTCTATGATAGTCAAACTTATAGTCATGTTAAGTTTTCTAGGTATATATAGAGAGATATAATTCAATTAGGTAGGTAATCTTCAAACACTTCAAAGACGTACAGAATATGGCATTTAAAATGTTTTAAAAACTTAGAGCTTTTGGACAATGAGATACATCTGCTCCTGACAGCACTGATTTACTTCAAAGAGAAAGATGGGCATCTAAGACACTCCATATGGAGTTTATCTTCTTCTTGGCAAAAATAGCCATTTGAGCAAGTAACTGTTCTTGCCTAGACTGTTTGATAAAATTTCGTATTGACTTGACATGAAGGACACATAGAAATGTAACCACTGAAATATGCAAGGTGAGATGGTCCTTCATGTTCCTACTTCACAGAGAAGAATGTCAAATATTCTATAGGACACAGGAAGAAGCAACTGAAAAACTCTAGGCCTGTGGGCTGAAGAGAGATGCCCCAACATTGCAGAAGAACTTTGGGTAACTGTTCAGGAAGGCAGCTGTCTATCGTTTCTAGAATTTTAGAAGTTGCTTACAATGCATTTCCTGTTTACTTAGGTAATATTATATCCTCTGGGGTCTTTGATGTAGTTGAAGACTAGATAGTTACAAGTATGGTTTTCTTTGGTTATGATAAGAGATGAAGCAGATATGAAACCTTGGACTCACAAACATAGGATAAATAAAATATTTTCTTTAAATTTGCCAAATACAAATAGACTATATTGTAATGGTAATTCTTGCTTAATAACTGTTTATTATATGTAATTTTACTATGTTAAAGTTAAAACTTTCATTTTTAATTAAACAGAAAAGGGGAAATGTTGTGGAATAATGCTTTTGTACACTGCATTAATCAAATGCTGATCGGCCAGTAGACAGGCAGGAAGTATAGGTGAGATAAGCAGACAAGGAGAATTCTGGGAAGAAGGCGGCTGAGTTGGGAGACACCAACCCACCATCTAGGGAACAGCATGTAATGGCACATAGGTAAAGCCATGGAACATGTGGCAACATGTAGATTAATAGAAATGGGCTGATTTTAAATGTAAGAGCTAGTCAGTGGTAGGCCTGAGATAACGTCTGAGCAGTTTTAATTAATATAAGCCTCTGTGTGTTTACTTTGGTTTGAGTGGCTGCAGACCAGGCAGGACACAGAAAAACTCCTGACAATGTAGTGTGAGTAGGGGTTCAAGCTTATTAAATTACAAGTGTCTGTACAGTTGTCCTAACGTCATTTGAGGAGGAACTGGTTATTTCTCTATTTGTCTTGGTGTTCTTAGTGAAAAGAAACTGATTGCCAGTGGGAGTTTATTGCATGACTCCACATCCTTTACATATGTAAATCTACCAGAAAACCAGCATTGTCAGGGCTAATGTCTATACACAACAAGGTTTAAAGCAAAAACTATAAATCCTCCTATGCTTTTTATTCATTTTTAAGATCAGTTTAGTTATTCTCAGACCCACGCATTTAATTACAAATTGTACAATTAGCTTGTCTATTTTTTCCAAAGAAATTGGGATTTTAATATGGTTTAAAATGTATGTAAACTAAGGAACACTGCTTTATAAACAATATTTACACTTTTAATTCATAGGAGTAGCACATTTTAGATCCTCTGCTGCAATTTTTAACTTGAAGTTTTTTAATTTTGTTTTCAGAGTATAAGTTTTGTAGTTTTGATAAATTACAGTGAATTGGTGCTATTTTTAAATGAATAATATCATTGAGAACTGAGCTCTGGTTCAAAGGAAATAACATTCCTTCCCAAAGAAATAAGGCATTTAACTCACTTTCCCAGATAATTTAACAAAATTCCCATCAGTAAGAGTAATGTATTTTGAACATATTTCTGCTTGAGATCATATCTGATCAAGTAGGCTGCATCATTCCTTTGGGATTTTCTTCCTCAGAAAATCTTTTTAACCTAGCATTTTATACTAAGTCAGAACCTCTTACATGAATCCTACTAATTCTGATATGCTATGTTTTATTTTCATTCAACTTAATGTATTTTTATTGATGGAATTTTAGTGCCAGCCTCTCTGTTTAAAGGTGTCTTGACTTTAAAAATGAACCACATGGTCTTCAACCTCATCAATTATGAAAAAAATCAGCAGCATGTACATATTTCCAAATAACAATATGAAAAAAATATATAATAATCTCTCTAGACTATCCTGTGAATTGTACAGTATTAAGCAAATACAAGACATCATAACATTGAAATTCAAGATAATTAGATAAATCAAAAACTTATGCATTCGGAATGGTATTGAGAGAAGTAAGTCACATAAATTAGCCCAGTTACTAGGGCCATGCATTATGAGTCATGTTCTCAAAAATGCCTGAAATTCAATTTTCAATCTCATCTGTTACCCTGGTGATGTAGTGATTTCATCTTATGTTCTAAAAGAGCCTTATCAGAACTGGAGAAAAATCAAGTGTGTCTATCTGTGATATAGAATCAAATGGTGAAATTATCTATTGGTGATAGCCATAAACACATTCTTAATAGAACTGAATTATTTTTACTGAATGTTTCAATATTTGATATATGATGTCACCTTGTATAGGAACACATATAAATCACACATTGACCTTGATTTCACTTTTTTCTTCATTTCCTCTTGTAGTATGACCTGTTTATCTCCAGAAATATGTGGCTTATAAAACATTATTCCTTATTTTGTTTCATATATATTTTTCATATTAAGACCTATTTCCTCTTTCCCCTACTTCATTCTGGTCTCACTATGATATCCATGGGCCTGCCACATCTAGCCTCAGCCCTCTTTCTCAGTCAATCTCCATTCACTTGGAACATATGGATGAAAAAAGGCTGATTTTTAAAAGACACACCCACAGCTTCCACACATATCACCGGCTTAGGAAGGCTACCAACTCTTTTGCTTCCCCAATCCATTCTAATTTCTCTTGGATACTGCTAACCCTGCCACATCACATGTTTCATCTACTCCTCTCAGCATATCTCCATTCTTTTTGATTCACTGCTGACTTCTCTCTGCTTCCTCCCTGGGATTCATAGAAAAATATGTCAGGAATGCAGATAAGATATCTGCACTCTCTCTCCCTTCTTACACAATACCAGTACCCCAAATCACATCCAACCTCCAGGCCATGCTAAAATATGACACTCTATGCTGAGATTTAGTTCAGTTAATGCTCAGTGAATTTCCTAAAATGTGGTCTGCCTGTACTCCTTTCAATCTCCCGTCCTTATGAAAGTCACACATTCTAGTTGCAGGCTCAGTTTCATCTGTCTAGACTTCACCATTTCCATCCTTCTTATGGTTAGCCCATCCTTCAATGAGCACCAGAGCCTTATCAACCATTATGACACTAGCACCCACTACCAACACCACTACATCCAATTACTTGATCTACCACTGGTAGCATCAAATGTGCCCATATCTAGTCTGTTGTTCTCCCTGGAACCAATACTTGTACTCTCATCAATATCAAGATGTAGACCTAGTTATATATCCTATGCAGAAGTCAATTTTGGTGAGCCACTTATTCCAAATAGTGTCCCAACTACTCAACATCTAAATTCCAGACTTAGCCCAATTTATACAGCTGTGCTAGGATTTACCCTGGTGATTCCTTAGAACCTGTCCTATTAATGTCATCCCCATACTCTTGGGCCTTGCTGCATAATCTTCACTAGACTAAAGAAGAATAAAATCTTATATAAGATACAACCAAGCAGAGAAATCCACATGCATAGACCTTATAAAATCATAAAGAATATAAAGGGCCAAGAAAGTTTATCTCTACAAATCTACCAGGGCAATAGAAATGTTCTCATACTGAGATGAGAACTGCCTAGATCAACCTAAGACATATAACATAAAGAAACAATAAACTTCATCAAAGAAATCAAGGAGTCTACACAAGGAACAAACATTGGAAAACAATGAACTGTTTAGTAACGAGAGCAGCAAGAAACGTGATAGTGATGCCTAAGAAAACACAAGCATATAGCTAAATAAAATGATAAAGAAAACCTATAATGTAAAAACTGAATTCAATAAAGAAAAAAGTATGGAATGGAATTAAAACTAAAATGATGATAGAACTTAAATCTTTACAAACAGAATGGGTGAAATATCAGGACTTAAAAACAAAGTACAGGGAACAGAAAATACACACATGAAAAAACTTGAAATACAGACATATTAAAGGAATGAGAAACTATGGAAAGTTCAAATGTGCAAATTATAGGAACAGTTGATTGAGATCATAGAGATGAATCTTCAGTCATTAACACAGACTGTATCTTCAACCAAGTTATTTACAAAACTTTCACAAGCTAAGTAAAGACATAACCAAACAAGCACAAGAAACACACAGAGCACATAATGACAGGAGCAGAAAAAAGTCCTGTAGCATGTCATAGTTAAAACACTAAATGTGCAGAACAAAGAAAGCCTTAAGAGAAAAAAAAGTCACATATGAAGAAAAATCAAACATAATAACAGCTTCAATATTAAAGGAAGTCAAAAGTCAGAAGTGCCAGGAATAATGTACTCCAGTGTTCAAAATAATATGACTGGCCACCTGGACTACTATGTTCAGCAAAAATACCTGACTCAGTTGAAGAAGAAAGGAAAATTCGATAAAACAAAGTGACTTAATGAAGTCCAGTGAACCACAACAGCCCCAAATAGAATAAAGGAAGCAGTACTTCAGAATGAGTAAAGTTGTAAGCACAGTCAAAAGGCTGTAGAAATAAAACAAATGAACCAATAATCATTGAAATACAGAATATAGTAAGATCATAAACAGCAAACAAACAAACAAAAAACCAATAAAAAATTACTGCAATCAAGATAAAATTTTAATTAGTAACTTTAATTATTAACAGCTTCACTCTAATAAAAAGACTGAGACTAGCTTCAGGGATCCAGAAACAAAAGCTATCTCTGTTTTCTACAAAAACCATTTCTTAGTTTTAGAAATGAATACCACCTTAGAGTAAAAAGATGCATGAAAATATGTGGTGATACTTTATTTGTGCTGAAATGTGACATTTTATTTGTATGTTAATAACGTTTGCCTGCAGATCAGAGGTCAGCAAGGCATAAACAGAAGTCAGTCAGTGGTAACCGATGACCTTAATCCGATCACATGGCAGGCAGAGTCTCTCTCTATGTGGTCAAGGACACAGCCAAGCATGGAAACATGAGCCTTTAATCCCAGTACCAACCATAGAGACCTGGAGGTCTGTATAGACAGGCAGTAATGAGCAAGTCATGTGGCTGGGATTAGAGCTAAGGAAAGGCAGAACAGGAAGACAATGAAAGCTCCCTAACCTTCTCTTCAACCCCTAATATTGGAAATGAGGTTAGATTTTTTACTTAAGGTTCTCTCAGGCTAACTGTTCTTCTCATTAGTTTGGGGGACATTTGGTGATGGTATAGCCAAATTGATCACCACTCTTCCATAGTGTATGTAATCTTTGGTCCCAAGATACATCAGCTGAGATTATAGGCACTAGGGGTAGTGTTTATTTCATTTTGGGAGTAAGGTATCCAGTATGTGTTGGCTGAGAAAAGGTGCTGGGGTTAGATGCAAAAAGAAAATAACAGGAATCAACAATCATTACTCAGCAATATCTGTCACCATCAATGGTATCCATTCCCCGATAACAAACACAAACTAATAGAATTGATTAAAAAACAGAATTCATCCTTCTTTTGAATAAAAAAACATACCATAGCACCAAGGATAAATATCACCTCATGGTAAGGAATTAGAAAAATATATTCCAATAAACAGACCTAAGTAACAAGCTGATGTAACTATTTTAATATCTGACAAAACAGACTTCAAACCTAATTAGAAGATATAAGGAAGGACACTATATGTTTATCAAAGGGAAAAAAGTCTACAGAGAAGACATTGTAATTCTCAAAATCTATGTCCCAAACACAAGGGCAGCCAAGTTTGTTTAAATAGCAAAAAATATAACAAAAAACACTACTACAGCTTATATCACATATTGATTCTCATACACATTGATAATTGGAGACTTCAATAACTCACTCTTACGAATAGACAGGTTATCCATATACAACTAAACAGAGAAATGTGTGTGTTAGCTGACATTATAAACAAATGGACCTAACAGATATTTATCAAACATTTCACCAAACACAAAAGAATATAACTTTTTCTCACCACCTCATGAAATTTTCTCCAAAATTGGCTACATACCGGGTCCAAAACAACAGATTATCATCAGATGTAAGAAAACTTAAATAGCATCCTGCAGTCTATCTGGTCACCACAGATTAAAGCTAGATATAAACAACAGCAAAAAGCTTACAAACTTGTGGAAACCAAAAACCTACCTACTGAATCAAAAATGAGTCAAGACAGAAATTAAAAATTTTCTAAAATTGAATGAAAATTAATATGAAATATATCCAAACTTGTGAGGCAAGATGAAGGCTATTCTAAGAGGCAAGTTTGCAGCACAAAGGAATTACAAAATAAAAAAAATGAATCTATCACATATTATCAAATTAACAAGACACCTAAAGACTCTAGAACAAAAAGTACTCACATATTAGGAGAAGACAATAAGAATTAATCAAAATCACATTTGAAATCAATGAATAGAAACAAATTAAAAAATACAAAGAATCAAAGAATGAAAGAAAGAATTCTTTCAGAAAATCAGTGAGATTGACAAAATCTTATCCAAATTAATGAAAAGACAGAGAAAAAAAATCAAATTAACAAAATTAAAATGAAAATGGGACATACAACAGACCTAGAAGAAACCCAGTAAATCATAGGGACATACTTTAAAACCTGTGGTGTAAATTATAAAAATCTCAAAAAATAGATAATTTCCTTAATAGATACCACTTTCCAAGATTAAATTAAGAGCAGTTAAGCAATTTAAATGGACCAATCATCCACAGTCAAAAGGAAGCTGTCATAAGAAGTCTTTCTACAAAAAAAAGCCCAGAGAAGATGTTTTTTGCACAGATTACTACCATGCTTTCAAATAAGAGTTAATGCAAATACTCCTCAAATAATTCCAGAAAAGAGAAAGATAATGAACATTGTCCATTTCATATGTTAGGGACCCACTTACTCTGATACACAAACACCATAAAGATTCCCAAATGGAAGAGAATTTAAAAAAAAATCCTTGTAAAAATGGAGGCAAAAGCACTAAAAAAAAAAACAAAAAAACTTGTGAAAGAAATCAACCAAACAGCACATTAAAAATTCATCTACCATGATCAAGTAGGCTGCATCCCATGTTGTGGGATAATCTTTTTGTATACTGTGAAGATATGTCTGTATCAAGGCACCTTCTGATTTGTTTCATAAAGAGCTGAATGGTTACTATCTAGGCAGGAGAGAATTCATGGGATTTTTGAGAAGAGAGAAGAACTTGGGAGAAGAATCTGAGAGGCAGGGATTCACCTGCCAGATGCAGAGAAATTGGGACATACTGTACTGAGGAGAGTTAATGAGCCATGTGGAAGAATGTAGATTAATATAAATGAGTTAATTTAAGTTATAAAAGCTACCTGGGAACAAGCACAAGCTAAAACCAAGCTTTCATATTTAAGAATAAGACTCCTTGTCATTATTTGGAAGCTGGTGGTCCAAAGAAAGATCTACTATAATCCCATAAATGTATAGATGGTTTAACAAACATATACACAAAAACTGTAATCCAACATAAATAAACTGAAAGACAAAAACAGCATGATCAACTCATTAGATGCAGAAAAGTCCTTTGTCAGAATCCAACACCTCATCATAGTCAGTGTCCTGAAGAGATTAGGGATTCAAGGGACATACTCAACACACTAAAGGCAGTTTCCAGAAAGCCATAGACAGCATCAATTTAAATAGAAGAAAACTCAAAGCAAATCCACTAAAATCAGATAAAAGACAAGGTTGCCCACTCTCTCCATACCTATTCCATATGGTTATTGAAGTTTTAGGTAAAACAATAAGACAAGCAAAGGAGATCAAAGGGATACAAATTGAAGGGGAAAGAGTCAAAATATCTTTATTTGCACATGATATAACAGTATACATAAGTGACCCTAAAATTTCCACCAGCAATTTCCTATAAACACTTTTAGAAATTTAGTTTGATACAAAATTAACTAAAAAAAATCAGTAAAACTCAATATACAAATGGCAAATGGGTTGAGAAAGAATCAGGAAAAAATACCCTTCACAATAGCCTCAGATAATATAAAATATCTTGAAGTAACTCTAAGCAAGCAATTGAAAACTTATATCATAAAAACTTTAAGTCATTGAAGAAAGAATTAGATGATACAAGAAGATGGAAATATCTCCCATTCTCATGTATCAGTAAGATTAACCTAACAGAAATGTCCATCCTCCAAAAACACAATTCTTTACAGATCTTGAAAACACAATCTTCAGCATTGTACAGACGTACAAATTCCCCATGATAGCTTAAACAATCTTCAATTATGAAAGAACTGCTAGAGGCAGCACATCCTAGATTTCAAGCTGTGCTCCAATTCTATCATAATACAAATAGGATAGTATTGTCACAAAAACAGACACATTGATCAATGGAATCCAAGTACCCAAAAATTACGCTTCACAATTGTAGACACCACATTTTTTATAGAGTCCATAAATTCACAGCAGAAACAAAGATAGTATCTTCAACAAATTTTGCTACACAAACTCAATTCATACTTAACACCCTGAATAAAAGTCAAGTCCAAATGGATCAAAGATCTCAACCCAGAACTAGGCACACTGAAACTGATAGAAGAGCCGGGTGGTGGTGGCGCACGCCTTTAATCCCAGCACTCGGGAGGCAGAGCCAGGCGGATCTCTGTGAGTTCGAGGCCAGCCTGGTCTCCCAAGAGAGTTCCAGGAAAGGCACAAAGCTACACAGAGAAACCCTGTCTCGAAAAACCAAAAAAAAAAAAAAAAAAGAAACTGATAGAAGATAAAGTTGGAAATAGCCTTAAACTCGTTGGCACAGGAGAAGACATTGTGGACAGAACACTATTAGCACAAGCACTAAGATCAACAATTACAAATGATATAAAACAGAGAAGCTTCTCCATATCAAAGAACACTGTCATTTGGACAAAGTGGAGGCTACAGAATTGGAAAAGATTTTTACCAATTAAATATCTGATAGATTGCTTATATCCAAATGTATGTAAAGAAATCCATAAACTAGATGACACAAAAAAATTAATGAATCTAAAAATGTGTTACAGATATAAACAGAAATTTTCAAAAGAGGAAACTAATGGCTGAGAGTCACTTTAGGAAATGTTTACCATTCAAAGTCATCAGGAAAGTACAAATCAAAACTACTTTGACATTTCATCTTACACCTGTGAAAATGGCTGAGATCCACAAAACAGGTCACAACATATACTGGAAAGGATGCAGAGTAAGCAGAACACTCACCAGTTGCTAGTGTGAGTACAAACATGTACAGCCATTATGGAAATCAATGTCACAGTTCTTCAGAAAGGTAGGAATCAATCTGCCTTAAGATTCAGGTGTACCACTCTTGGGCATATACCCAAAGGATACTTTACCCTACTATAGAGACATTTACTTGCTCAACTATATTCACTGTGGCATTATTAACAATAGATAGCAATTGGAAACAACATAAATGTCCCTCCACAAAATAAATGATAAAGAAAATGCTGTAAATTTTCACATTTGAATATTACTTACTTGTTTTAAAAATGATATCATGAAATTTGCAGGTAAGAAATCATCCTGAGTGAGATGTCCCAGACCCAAGAAGTCACTTATGGCATGTATTCATTTATGTGCAGCTATCAGCTTTTACTTCAATAATAATCAAATTACAATTTATAAATTTTCAGAGTGTAGGTGCAGAGTAAGGAACTAGGGGGACAGAATGATCTTGTTAGGAAAGGGAAATGGAATAGATATGAGTAGATGAGTCAGATGGAACTGGAGGATCAAGTTGAGGAGGACAGAGAGGAGTTTGAGAGAAGGAATAGAGAGGGAGAGAACTAAAATTAAAGGTAATTTGATAGCTTAAATGGAAACCTAATATAGTAGAAACAAACACACACACATTTATGTAAATATATATATATTTATGTAAATATTTATGTAAATATATCTATATATCTATATATATAATGAAGGTGATCTAAATAAAAAATGGCCAAATAATGAAGGAGATGGAGTCCCAACTTGTGATCTGCTATGACAAAATGAAGCTTCTAGGACTGGGATCAGGCTACAAATGGTAATCCTTAAATAACCACATTTGGAGCCAAGACAATTGGTTGCTGTCTACTAATGACAACATGGCCTCATTGCCAAAGACAACACTTATACAACTCATTGAATATGGAGAAGTTGACTTTGTGACTACACAAAGCCTTCAGTCATGTGTTCTAGAATCTTTGTTATATCAAGATAGTCTGCAAGCTACTAAAAAAGAAACAAACACCAAACTAGCCTTAATCCTTTGATCTATAATGCTGTCCTGCCTGCAAGATGTGCTAAGGCAATAGGAGTACAAACCCTGTAGGAGTAACCAACCAATAACTCATGTGAGTTCATGACCACTACATGATATGAGACCAATACTAGACACTGCTGTGATGACCAGGAACCAGAGATTATACAGCCTGGGGACCTATAGGGAAAACCAAATAATATTGGTCTAAAAAAACAAAAAGAAGTGATGTGGGATGTTCTGTATGTTAAATGTGTTGCTCTGATTGGTTAATAAATAAAACACTGATTGGCCAGTAGCCAGTCAGGAAGTATAGGCAGGACAGAGGGAGAAGAGAATTCTGGAAAGTGGAAGACTGAGGCAGGGAGAAGCTGCCAGCTGCTGCCATGAGAAGATGTTAAGATACCAGTAAGCCATGAGCCATGCGGCAAGGTATAGGTTAATAGAAATGGGTTGATTTAAGATATAAGAACAATTAGCAAGAAGCCTGCCACGGCCATACAGTTTATAAGTAATATAAGTCTCTGTGTGTTTACTTGTTGGGTCTGAGCAGCTGCGGGACTGGTGGGTGAGAGAGATTTATCCTGACTCTGGGCCAGGCAGGACTGGAGAAAACTCCAGCTACAAAGAAGTAGTGAAAAATGACTCCAAATGGCATTCCATAATACTCATAGATCAATTCATTGTTCAGATATCACCAGAGAAGCTTCATTCTGCTATAGATAAGACCAAATACAGAGACCCACAGCCAGATATTACACTGAGATAAAGAGACCTTGGAACACTCAGCCCTAAATGGAATGTCTCCATCAAATCCCTACTTTCAGAACTCAGGGAACTCCTAGCAAAGGAGGGAGAAAGAAAATCAGACCCAGAAAGGATGGAGGACACCAGGAGAATAAGGCATTCTGTGGTAGTTTGAATGTAATTGTTCCCCCACAATACCAAAAGGTATGCCACTATTAGGAGGTATGGCCTTGTTGGGAGAAGTGTGTCATTGTGGGGGTGGGCTTTGAGGTCACTCAGTGTGAAAGACAGTCCACTTCCTGTTGCTTTCTGATCAAGATGTAGCCAGCACCATGTCTGCCTCCATGCTGCCATGGTCCCTGCTATAATAATAATGAACTGATCCTCTGAAACTGGAAGTGAGCCACCCCAATTAAATGGTTTTCATCATGTGAGTTGCTATGGTCATGGTGTCTCTTCAGAGCAAAAGAATCCCTAACTAGGGCAGAAATTGTTACCAGGGACTGGGGTATTTCTTTGATAGGCCAGATAATATATTTTAGGAATAACATGGACTTTGTTACTTTGGATTAGAAAAACAATTCAATGTTTTAATCACTGCTTCATGGGCCATAATAATAGGAGCAAGGAAGGCAATGGTGCTAGGAATTATTTGAATTGTGGGAATCAATAGGTTTCAGAGGAGAAGAATGTTGGTATGTAGCCTAGAGATTGGTCTTATGATAATTTGGTAAAAAATGGGGCTGGTTTTTGCCCTTGTTTAAAGAGTCTGCATGAGGCTAAAGAGAAGAAGTTTGGATTAATTCTGTTGGCAGAGGAAATCTCAAAACTGTCTAGTATACTGTGTTGTGGGGTTATTAGTGGTAACTGATGAAGATTTGTAATGAAAAGGAACAATCTGAGCAAGGAAAATATTTGAAGAGAAGAAGAGCAACAGAAAATGGAACAGAGCAAAATATTGTATTCATGTAGATTAAACAGATTTAGAAATGGAATAAAAGGAGTGGTGACATCAGGGCAAGATCCCACCCAGCTAAGTTTCCAACTTGTGAAAAAGAATTAAAGAAAAGTTTAGGCAAGGTGGTGATGGCACATATTTTTAATCTCAGCATTTGTGGGGGTTGCGAGTAAGGCAGGAAGATCCTACCCAGCTAAATTTAGAGGCAGATATGGTAGTGCATGATTTTAATCCCAGCATTGGGATTGCAGAGGCTGGTGGATTTCTGATTTTGAGACCAGGCTGGACTACAGAGCAAGTTCAAGTTCAGCCAAGCTTAGGCAGCAAAGGTAACAATCAAAAACAGAAAGTTGGTGAAGATGTAATCAAATAAGGGGGCCATGTTGTAGCCCCAGCAACCAGCAGAATGTGGAAGTTTTGACTATGTGTGTCTGGCTTTAGAGTTAAGAATAGAAGAAACAGGTTATGTAATTTGCCTCTATGCCTAAGGAAAGCTACTGAGGCCAGGCATGTGTCATGGATGTTCCTGAATGGAGGCCTACTAGAGAGGCCCTTGCATGAAGCTGTGAAGTTGAAGGCTGGTTTGCCTTGGAGAACCCAAGATGTTAGAGATGCCAGAGTCATGGGATACCTGCTGAGGATATCTTGGATTAGTAGTGGAACTAATCCAAGAGAAATAAGGGTTTTTTTGTTTTAGTTTTTGTTTTTGGTTTTTGATTTTTTTTTTCTTTGCAGTCAACAAAACTAAAAAGAGTAGGAGATCTGAAGAATATTTTTATGTCAGACAGGGAGATGGAGTTTTCCCAGCTGGTTGTTAGCTTGCTTTGATCCAATATTTTCTAACTTTGCTCCCTTCCTTATATTTTGGAATGGTAATATATATCTTGTTCCATTATTTTTTGGAATTATGTTACCTGATTTTAATTTTGATTTTTATAGGTGATTACAGTTAAGAGACTGCATGAATCTCCAAAGAGACTTTAAAGTTTAGAATTTTAAATAAATTTGGGACTGTTATAGAATATGGGGACTTCTGAATTTGTACTAAATGAATTTTGCATTATGATATTTTTATAAAATTATGAGTACCAGAGAATGGAACGTGGTAGTTTAAATGTAATTTGTCCCTGTAACTCTATATCCCCATAATCCCCATAATAGTGGCACTATTAGTACTTGTTGAAGTAGGTGTGGCCTTGTTGGAGGAAGTGTGTCACTGTGGGGGTGAGCTTTCAGGTCCCTTTTGCTCAAGTTTGACTCAGTTTGACAGATAGTCCACTTCCTGTTGCCTTCTGATCAAGATATAGCCAATACCATGTCTGCCTGCATGCCGCCATGCTCCCTGCCATGATAATAATGGACTGAACCTCTGAAACTGTAAGCGAGCCACCCCAATTAAATATTTTCCTTATAAGAGTTGCCATGGTCATGGTGTTTCTTCACAGCAGTAGGAACCCTAAGACACAATATAAATCAACATAATCATAGCACATATGAACTCACAGGGATGGAACCAGCATGCACAGGGCTTGTACAAAATTTGTACCAGTTCTTCTGTGTATATATTATGGTTTTGAGTTTACTATTTTCATGGGATTCCTGTATGTGTAAACAAATGTGTCTCTGACTGTTATGCTTTCTCTCTTGAGCTCTTTCCCTATGCTGTTTTTTTTTCTTGTCCAATTTAATGTGACTGTTTTATTTTTATCTTATCATATTTTATTTTGTCATATTATAAAGTATAACCAACCATTGTGACTTTGCAGAGTAGAATAGATATTGTGTGATTTAAAAAAAGATTATGGAAGTGGAGAAAAAAGAAAAGAAGAAAGTGCCAAGTTCTTAATATTTTAAATGTAATAATTAGTATATGATATATCTTTTTTAATGCACAAAATATATACAATGTGTACATTGTCCATGCCTACAGGCTAATAGGTTGCAGTGGAGGGTGCTGTGATGCGTTTTAAATATAAAACAAAACAAAAAACCTAAAGCATCACACAGTCACATTCATCTAGGAATAAGCCTGAACTCCACATTAAAATGTATGTGTTCTTATAGTGTGACCTTGAGGAAATCACAATTCTGTTGGTACACATTACTAAGTGCATTCCTTCTCCCAAAAGAAAAACCTTAGAAGGCTCTACTGTTTTCATAAGTCTCATCATGCCCCTGATGATGGGTAGAACACTAAAATGAGATTATTCCCCATCTAACCCTTCAGAGTGTGGCTATTGCTTATCTAGATGCCATTTCAGGCTTTCTTTTGGGCCACCAACCAGTTCTACTTCAAGACACAGAGATTTATTGTTAGATAAGCCCTGATGACAATCATTCTGCACCAATAAACCTAACTTAAGGCTAAGGGGAAGTAGAGCTACACTGCATTGTGCAGTAGCTAACACTGAATAGGCATAATCAACAAAGAAAATAAATGATTCTACCCAAGTCTAGATGATATTGGGTTATTTACAGGTATAAAGCTGATCATTTACATATAGAAACATGAATGACCCAGAGGCAAATACATCATTGCAAATTTCACATCAGCAAGACTGGTCATAACATTTATATACCTGAAGCTCCATGGCCAACACATAGACAATTCCACTAAGAACCTCCTATCCTTAGTAATTATTTAATGCTCATGTAACCTTGAGCACCCTGTGCAAGTCTAAGCTTCTTTATCCTCATATTTCCTTAGCTCCTGACACTTAGGTGATTCTCTCCTCCTTTGAGGAATGAACACATCAATTTGGAGGAAATTATTATGTGACACTCAAAGTTTATTGAGTTATTCTACAATTCTTGAAATTTAATCTCCAAGTTTTTCTTATAGCTTACTAGCAGTATCTTTGAAATAGATGTAAATGTGGACTTGGTGAAATATAGTCATTCTGCATTGATCTTTCTCTCCACTGTCCTACTTTTATTCTATAGTTTTGTTTTGGACAGGCTTTCTTTGTGTAGCTCTGGTTGTCCTGGAACTCACTCTGTCAACTAAGTTGGCCTCAAACTCTGAAATCTCCCTGCCTCTGCCTCTCAAATGCTGAGATTAAAAATGTGCAACACCACAAAATAGTTAAAAGTACAGAGATTAAACTTAATCCTTTCCCAAGGCACACTGAAATTGATAATATTGCCAGGACAGTCAATTATGACTTAAGGTGATAAATAATTCAAAAGGACATCAGTTGTCAGATGTTTCATTTTTTAGCAGCAAGGGATGACAGCAGACTGTTTTATGTTAACCAACACTTTAAAATGCTCACTTGACAATTGCCACACATCATTCATATCAGTTTGTCATTCTGGTATCTGTTCCAAAAGATCTTGAAATGTCAATTCTACTTTTTCTTATTGTTTTCAAACTATGATAAATTGACCAAGTTTTATGAGATATGAACACAATGCTGAAAGTTTAATCTTATAATCAATAAATAAGTCAAAAAAGGTATTTGTAGTAGCAAATAAAAACATTAGAAAAATTCAGGTTTTTTTTTTTTACTTGCAGAAGTAGAATAAAAAGTATGATATTGTCCAATTCTGTCTTTTTAGCTGTCTCTAATGAAAATGTGTTCATACTTTTCTCCATAATATGCTATAAGGGCTTTTTGTACAACTCTTTAATAAAAATTTCAGGTGTGCTAAATATGCAAAGGGTCTTCTGTAGATGTAACCAACCGTCTTATAAATAAGAAACACAGAACCAATGCAAAGAAGAAAGCCAAGAGGTCAGAGCTAAGAGCTAAAACCTTACCCTTCCTCCTGCAGTGATCCTACCTCTCCGAAGGAGCCGCTACTTCCTGTGTTAAAGTCTTTATATAGTCTCTGTTCTGCCTTCTCATTGGTTGTAAACCCAACCACAGGACTGCCTCATCACGGCCTGTTTGTATAGACCTCCAGGTGTTCTATGGTTGGTATTGAGATTAAAGGCATGTGTATCCAATGCTGGCTGTATCCCTGAACACACAGAGACTTACCTATCTCTGTCTACCAAGTGCTGTGATCACAAGCGTACACCACCACTGCCTTGCTTTCCTATGGCTTGCTAATAGCTCTGACCCCCAGGCAACTTTATTTATTAACATACAATTAACATTTTGGTACAAAAGAAAAATATCACCATAGTCTTCCTTATACTCCACTTTGCATATCTGTCAAGGTCTTCCAAAGTGAATAATAGTTCACTTTCAGGTGCCTAAGCAAAAAGTGCTGAGTGATGATAAGTGCCTGTCTCAGGCAGATTTATGTGGAAGCCATCTCCATTATAAATACACTATGATGCATATCCCAAACTTGATGAATTATTGTATACTAGTAAATTCAGAAGGCCATAGTGTGTCTAAACTCAGTGTTGAACTTCCATGTTGCTGCCAGGCTTTTCTGGAGTTCCTTAACCCTCCAAAGTCATGTCTTTGAGAAATATACATTTATACACATGAAATTTTAATTCTGCATTTCTGAACTGAACAGAAGCCTAGAATTCATCAATGATTTTAGAAAAGAACAAAGAAAATCCACTTAGCATGGATGCCTAGGAATCATCTACTGTGCTCATACTTGAATGACAAATACAGATACTTTGCTTCATTCGAGTTCTTCCAATGGTCACTTCTCTGCCACATCTCTCTGGGGAATCCTTTCACATGGAATCAGGTCCAACTATTTATCTTCCAATGCCTACTGTGGAGTTCACTTTACCAGCTCTGGCTCTAATATGGAAATACTGTCCTGTCCATCAACATCTCCAGCACAGAATGATTTCCTTGCTATTCATGTCCATTTTTCCAAGAGCTTGCTCTCAATCTGACTTGAGCATGCCCCATATTTCACACTACAAGCAGCCTCAGCCAATGGGGGAGAATCCTGGACATAAAGACAGATGCATCCTGTCTACATTAAAGAATGTAGGAAGACAGTGATATGGTGTTTTAATCTGGAATTTTAGCAGAATCAGGCCTTCCAATTTTCTCCAAAGTAGCAAAATGTCTGTTGATGATGCTTCCATATGGCTTCAGAAATTCCTTGTCTTGTCTCCCATTCTCTATGTGGAAGGTCACAATATCACACTCAAGTAACTTATGGGCTAAGGAACATCCACCACCTCCTACCCACCTTTCTCTTGAAACTCTCTTAACCATGTCACTAACAGAGCAAACAGAACAAAAATTATGGTTGCAATAGTCTTGTTGATATTTATTGCTTTCAAAAGTTTGACAATTTCATTGTCTTATCCACTTACTCTCAAACTGATCCAATAAGGAACATATTGAACTTATTGTAGAGGGAGCATACAATACACTATGACAATACACAAAAACTACTTTGAAAGGTTAAACACTGCCAGCACCAATTGGACTAAGTGGTTAGTCTTTGTTCTTATAGCCATATGCCCCAGCCTCTAGGCTGTGGGCCAACCCTACACCACCACCCATTGCAGTCCCAGTTTCAGGACAGCAGGTAGGCTGGGCTACCACTATCTCCCACAGGACTCTATAAACTACAAGCTTCACCCCTCCAAACCCATTCAACCTCTGAGACTGCAGCTACTCCCTGACACATAGAGTACATCAGCACCAATTGGACCAAGAGCCCCAATTAGACCAAGAGCTCCCATTGGACCAAGAGCTCCCATTCATTGGATCAAGAGTATGGACCAGACAAAGAGAGGCTCATTTAGACACAGACACTGCTTGCACCAAGTGAAGGAAGAGATGGGAAGACACCAGTGTAAAAATACAGTCAACAACATAAAGACCAGTATAGCACCAACAGAACCTAGTGGTTCTACACAGCAAGAACTGAACACCCCAACGCAGAAGAAGCAGAAGAAATTGGCATTAAAATGACTTTAAGAAGATGATAAAGGCTTTTAAAGATGAAATGAAAAATGCCCTTAAAGAAATCATGAAAGAAATTGAAAGAAATCAATAAATCCTATAAAAAAGCCTGCTGTGGGATGTTCTGTATGTTAAATGTGCTGCTCTGATTGGTTAATAAATAAAACACTGATTGGCCAGTAGCCAGGCAGGAAGTATAGGCAGGACAAGGAGAGAAGAGAATTCTGGGACGTGGAAGGCTGAGGCAGAGAGACACTGCTAGCCACCGCCATGAGAAGATGTTAAGATACTGGTAAGCCATGAGCCACATGGCAACTTTTAGATTAATAAAAATGGGTAATTTAAGCTATAAGAACAGCTAGCTAGAAGTCTGCCATGGCCATACACTTTATAAGTAATATAAGTCTCTGTGTGTTTATTTGGTTGGGTTTGAGCAGCTGCGGGACTGGTGGGTAAGTGAGACATGTCCTGACCGTGGGCCAGGACCAAAAAAACTCCAGCTACAAAAGCCAAGAAAACAAAGAAAAAGCAAGTAAACAGGTCAAGATTAGAAAACTGAAATAGCCGGGCGTTGGTGGCGCACGCCTTTAATCCCAGCACTTGGGAGGCAGAGGCAGGTGGATCTCTGTGAGTTCAAGGCCAGCCTGGGCTACCAAGTGAGCTCCAGGAAAGGCGCAAAGCTACACAGAGAAACTCTGTCTCGAAAAAACCAAAAAAAAAAAAAAAAAGAAAACTGAAATAGAAACAATAAAGAAGACACAAAATAAGGGAATGATGGAAATGGAAAATCTGAGTAAATGAATATCAAATACAGATGCAAGCATAACCAACAGAATGTAAGAGATGGAAGAGGGAATCTCTGCAACTGAAGATAATAATAAAGGAATAGATTCATCAGTCAAAGAAAACACTAAAGCCAACAAATTCATAACATAAAATGTCCAAGAAATCTGGGACACCATGAAAAGACCCACCTAATAATAATAAGGATAGAAGAAGGAAAAGAATCCCAACTCAAAGGCACAGAATATGTATTCAGCAAAATCATAGAAGAAAACTTTCCCAACCTAAAGAAGGAAATGCCTATGAAGGTACAGGAAGCTTATAGAACACCAAATAGACTGGATCCAAAAAATAAAGTCCCCTTGCCACATAATTATCAAACCACTAAACTTACAAAATAAATAAAAATATTAAGATCTGGAAAGGAAAAAAAACGAGTAACATATAAAGGTAGGATCATCAGAATAACACCTGACTTCTTTATGGGGACTCTGAAAGCCAGAAGGTTCTGGACATATGTAATGGAGACACTAAGAGACCATGGATGCCAACCCAGACTATTATACCCACCAAAACTTTCACTCACCATAGATGAAGTAAACAAAATATGCCATGATAAAACCAGATTTAAACAATACCTATCCACAAATCCAGCCCTACAAAAAGCACTAGAAGGAAAAATCCAACCTAAGATATACCCATGAAAACACAGGCAATAGATAATCCCACACTAACAAATACGAAAGAAGTGAAAAATACAACATGATCACCAAAAAATAAAAGGAGTTAACAATCACTGGTCATTAATATCCATTAATATCAATGGACTCAATTGACCTATAAAAAGATACAGGCTAAGAGAGTGGATATAAAAATAGAATTCATTCTTCTCTTGCATATAAGAACACACCTCAAAGTGTTTCTTTGTTTCAAAGATAGACACTACCTCAGAATAAAATGATGGAAAAGACTTTCTAATCAAGTGGACTTAAGAAGCAAGCTGGTGTAGTTATCCTAATAGCTAATAAAATAGACTTCAAACTATAATCAATCAAAAGAGATCAGGAAGGATATTACACATATATCACAGGAAAAATCCAACAAGATTAAGTCGCAATTCTGAGCATTTATGCCCCAAATACAAGGGCACACACATTTGTAAAGGAAACATCACTGAAGCTTAAATTGCACATCAAGTCCCACACACTAGTAGTGGGAGACTTCAACACCCCACTCTCACCAATGGACAGATCTGTCAGACAGAACTTTAACAGAGAAATAAGGGAACTAACAGACATTATGACACAAATGGACTTAATAGATATCTACAGAACACTCAACCCTAACACAAAAGAATATATCTTCTTCTCAGTACCTCATGGAACCTTCTCTAAAATCAACCAAATGCTGGGTCACAAAGGAAATCTCAAGAGATTAAAAAAAATGGAATAACCTCTTGTATTTTGTTGGACCACCATGCCTTAATGTTAGATTTCAACAACAACAAAATTTACAGAAAGCATACAATCTCATGGAAACAGAATAATGCCCAACTGAATCATCAATGGTTCAAGAAAAAATAAAGAAAGAAATGAAATTAAAGATTTCCTAGAATTCAATGAAAATAAATATAAAACATACCCAAACTTGTGGGACACTACAAAAGCAGGGCTAAGAGGAAAATTCACAGCACTAAATGCCCACATAAAGAAGATGGCGAAATCTCACACTAGCAACTTAACAGCATACCTGAAACCTATAGAAAAAAGAAGCAAAGTCACCCAGGAGGAATAGATGACAGGAAATAATCAAATTGGGGGATGAAAACAAAAAAATAGAAAAAAAGAGAACAATACCAAGAATCAATGAAAAAAAAGTTGGATCTTTGAGATAATCAACAAGATAGACAAGACCTTATCCAAATTAACCAAAAGGCAGAGAGAGAGAGAGTATCCAAATTAACAAAACCAAAAATGATAAGGGAGACATAACAACAGAAAATGAGGAAATACTTCAAAAATCTGTACTTCACAAAGCTGGAAAATCTAAAAGAAATGGACATACCAAAGTTAAATCAAGACCAGATAAACAATTAAAATAGACCAATAATCCCTAAGAAAATAGAAATAGTCATTAAATATGTTCCAACAAAAAAAGCTCAGGACCAGATGGTTTCAGGACAGAATTCTGCCAGTTTTTCAAGAAGACCTAATAATACCAATGCTCTTCAAATTATTTCACACAGTAGAAAGAGAAGGAACATTACCAAATTCTTTTATGAGGCTACAGTTACCCTGATACACAAACCACACATAGATGCAACAAAGAAAGATAATTACAAGATGAATCTCCCTCATGAACATTGATGCAAAAATACTCAATAAAATATTGCCAAATTGAATCCAAGAACACATCAAAACAATTATCCATCATTACCAAGTAGGCTTCATCCCAGGAATACAAGGATGGTTCAACATACAAAAATCTGTCAATGTAATCCACCAAATAAACAAAATGAAAGAAAAAACACATGATTATCTCATTAGATGCAGAAAAAATCCAACACTCCTTCATGTTATAGGTCCTGGAGAGATAAGGAATAAAAGGAACATACCTAAGCATAATATAGGTAATTTACAGCAAGCCGACAGCCAACACCAAATTAAATGGAGAAAAACTCAAAGGAATTCCACTAAAATCAGGAAGAAGGCAAGGCTGTCCACTCTGCCAATATTTATGCAATATATTGCTTGAAGTTTTAGCTAGAACAATAAGACAACAAAAGGAGATCAAAGGGATACAAAATTGGAAAGGAAGAAGTCAGACTTTCACTATTTGCAGACAATATGATAGTGTACATAAGTGACTCCAAAAATTCTACCAGGAAACTCCTACAACTGATAAATTTCTCCAGTAATGTGGCAGGATACAAGATTAACTAAAAAAAAATAAATCAATGGCTCTCCTATATACAAATGATAAATGGGCTGGGAAAGATATCAGAGAAAGATCACCCTTCACAATTGTCACAAATAATATAAAATACTGTGTGGTAACTCTAACTAAACAAGTGAAAGACCTGTATGACAAGAACTTTAAGTCTCTGAAGAAAGAAATCGAAGAAGAAAATGGAAAGATCTCCCATGCTCATGAATAGTTAGGATTAACAGAGTAAAAATAGCAATCTTACCAAAAGCAACCTACAGATTTAATGCAATCCCCATCAAAATCCCAATACAAATTTTCAGAGATGTGGAACTTCATATGGAAAAACAAAAAATGCAGAATAGATAAAACAATCATGTACAATAAAGCAACCTCTGGAGGCATCACCATCCCTGACATAAAAATCTACTGTAGAGCTATAGTAATAAAAAAACAGCTTGATACTGGCATAAACTCTGACATGTGGACCAATGGAAATGAATTGAAGTTCCTGACATTAATCAATATACCTATGAACACCTGATTGTTGACAAAGAAGCAAAAACTGTACAATGAAAAAAAGAAAGCATCTTCAACCAATGGTGCTGGCATAACTGATGTCAACATGTAGAAGACTGCAAATAGATTCTTATCTGTCACCTTGCACAAAATTCACGTCCAAGTAGATCAAAGACCTCAACATAAATTCAGTTACACTCAACTTGATAAAAGAGAAGGTAGGACATAGTCTTGAATGCATTGGCACAGGAGACCACTTACTAAACATAACACCAGTAGCACAGACACTGATATTGACAATTAATAATTGGACTTCCTGAAAATGAGAAGCTTTTGTAGGGCAAAGACATGGTCAATAAGACAAAACAAAAGCCTACAGAATGGAAAAAAATCTTCACCCACCCCACATCTGACAAAGGGCTAATTTCCAAAATATATAAAGAATTCAAGAAACTAGACATCAAAATACACAATAATCCTTTTTTTTAAAGGGCTACAGATCTAAATAGAGAATTCTCAACAGAAGAATCTCAAATGGCTGAAGGACATTTAAGGAATTTCTCAACATACTTAGTCACCAAAATCAGAATGACTCTGAGGTATCATCTTACACCTCTCAGAATGGCTATGATAAAAAACAATGACAACAGCTTATGTTGGAAAGGATGCAGAGGAGGGAGTACAAACATGTACAGCCACATTGGAAATCAGTATGGCAGTTTCTCAGAAAATTTGATTCAATCTACCACAAGATTCAACTATACCACTCTTGGGCATATGCCCAAGGAATGCTGAATCATACCACAAGGACACATTCTCAACTATGTTCATAGCAGCATTTTTCACAATAGCCAGAACATAGAAACAACCTAGATGCTCCTCAGCTGAAAAAAGGATAAAGCAAATGTGGTACATATACACAATGGAGTAGTACTCGGCAGACAAAAACAATGGCACCATGAAATTTGCAGGCAAATGGATGGAACTAGAAAATATCATCCTGAGTGAGGTAACCCAGACTCAAAAGGACAAACATGGTGTGTGCTCACGCATAAGTGGATACTAGATGTAAAGAAAAGGATAGCCAGACTACTACCCACAGCTCCAGAGAAGCTAGCTCACAAGGAGGACCCTAAGAGGGATAGATAGATTGCCCTGCAAAGGAGAATGGATGAGATCTACATGACAAAACTGGGGGTTAGGGGGACAGTAGAGAGTAAGGGATGGGAGATATGAACGTAAGGGAATGGGATGTTCAAGCTGGAACAGGGACAGAGTGGGAGAGAAAGGAAAGAGATACTGCAATAAATGGAGACATCATGGGAATAGGAAGAAACAGGGTAGTAGGGAAGTTCCCAGGAATCCACAAGGATGACCTCATCTTAGACTATTAGCAATAGTTGAGAGTGTTCCTGAACTAGCCAGATTGGTGAATACCCTAATTGTCATCATAGAGTCTTCATCCAGTTACTGACAGAAGCAGATGCGGAGATCCACAGCTGGGCACCAGGCCAAGCTTCAGGAGTCCAATCAATGAGAGGGAGGAGGAATTCTATGAGCAAGGGACGTCAAGATCATGATGGGGAAACATACAGAGATGAACAGGCAAAACTAGTGGAAACTCATGAACTGTGGACCAATTGCTGTGGAGCCCCCATGGAACTGGAGTAGGCCCTCTGGATAGGCAAGACAGTTGTTTAGCTTGAAATGTTTAAGGGGTCTCCTGGCAGTGGGATCAAGATCCATTCCTGGTGCATGAGTGGGCTTTTTGGAGCATTTTTAATGTGAATGAAAAGGAAGAAGCAATCTCAAAGCCCACCTTTTGGTCCATAGATAAGCAGAATGGTGTTTATGCCCACTATGGGATGCTGTTTTAACTTGGAAAAGAAATTCTTATACATACATACATACATATATATATATACTTTATGTAGTAATATTAATGGTCATATAGAGTACTAACTAATTCTAGAAATAGACTTCTTCTATCTTCCTGAATATGATTTTGGGCTTGAGTCTGAAGGACAACATTAATGGCCTGTGACAAAAGAATAGTTAACAGTTATAAGAGTAAGAGCTAGACAATGATAGGCCTGAGCTAATGGCCAAGCAGCTTAAATAATGTAAGAGTCTGTGTGTTTATTTTATAAGTGGGCTCCAGGACTGGCAGGACTTGGCTGGAGCTGGAGAAAAGTTCTCCAGCTACAATGGCGCCCAATGTGGGGCAAGAGTTTCCACCTAAAACCTGAGTAAAAAGATTCTAAAATGGAGCTAAAAACAGTTCCTTGCTGTCTCTTTCAAGTTAGTGGCAGCCTGCATGTTTGAGCTACTATGGCGGGTTCGTGCGCCCTTGACCTGCAGTATGACGGGAATGAGGCCTCTGCAAGTGGCACATTAGCTGCGTGGAGGGTTTAGCTTTTGCTAGTCCAAAACAAAAAGAGGTTTCTGGGCTACACACTGCTTTGATAGAAGCATCGACCCACTATTTTTGACAGTTGATGGCTCCTAGAGTTGGCGAAAAAAGTACCACCGCCATATTGGAAAGCTAAAATGGGTGGAGCCAACAGCCACAGAGCCGTTTCAGTCTTAGAATGCTACAGTTTAAAGCAATAGGTTCACAATAAGACTGATTCAGATGAAATAGTTTACAATGTATATAAAAATGTACATAGGCTTGAAAGACAGAGAAAAATGAATATATACAGTTATATAAACAGATAGTTTTTAAAAATAAAGTCTT
>CABHPR010146927.1:0-15513 GCA_902168415.1 Peromyscus melanophrys
CCCAAGAAGGAGCTAGAACAGATGGAAGACTTCTTCCTTGACGCCCCAATCCTCCCACCACCCTCCCCGCCACCACCACCAACGGCACCCTCCCTGCCCCTGCCCTTGCCCCTGCCCACCTTTGACCTCCCTCAGCCCCCTACTCTGGATACCCTGGACCTGCTGGCTGTCTACTGCCGCAGTGATGCTGGTCCAGGGGATGCAGGCTTGGCAACCCTGCCTGTCCCCCAGCAGCCGCCTCCTCCTCTGGCCCCTCTGCCTTCACCGTCCCGCCCTGCCCCCTACCCTAGTCCTGCCAGCACCCGAGGGGACCGCAAGCAGAAGAAGAGAGATCAGAACAAGTCAGCAGCTCTCAGGTACCGCCAGAGGAAGCGGGCAGAGGGCGAGGCCCTGGAGGGCGAGTGCCAGGGGCTGGAGGCACGGAACCGGGAGCTCAGGGAGAGGGCCGAATCAGTGGAGCGGGAGATCCAGTACGTGAAGGACCTGCTAATCGAGGTGTACAAGGCCCGAAGCCAAAGGACCCGAAGCACCTAGGGTGCAGGTCCAGGCTGGAAGAGGGAGATCCATTATCCCTATGCCTCCAGCTTTATTCCAACCCTCCCTTTCACTCTCCTATCCCATCCATGTGTGGATTTTCCCCACCTACCCCCATTGTGGGTTATTTGGCTTAGTCAGTTTCTGTACCCCTTCAGTGCTACTGAGGAACCAGGGCCCTCAGGGAATTTGAGGATCCACCCTGATCCCTGGTTTCTGGAGTCTAAAACAAGTGTGTTTTTTGCAGGTAGTCCTTAGTTGGGTGTGGGGGGTTGCCAGGCCTGGCATGGAGGTAAGGCAGGAAGCCACTCACAGTAGCTGTGCTGATGAGGACTAGTCAGGGAGGGAGGGTTTTAAGGCAGGGACATGGAACACCAATGAGAAGGCAGCCAAGGGGAGGGAGCCAAGTCCTCAGAGCAGGAGATCAGCCGGCCAAGGGAGAGGGGTGGCTGTAGTGGGTACTAGGGGTCATTTTAGCTCTGGAGAGAATCAGTGTTTTGTGAAGGTGTTGGGGAAGGGTTGTGTCTAGTGGGGCTGATCATCCAGGGGTTATGGGCACAAATAAAACGCAGAATTTCCTGTGGCCTATGTGTCTTGTCTTGGAGAGGGGGTCTCAGGGAAGTAATAAAGCAACTGAGACTAGTCCAAAAGCTGAGACTGAAGCTCCACGGTATGTGCCCAGCGTAAGAGAAAGAAGTCACCACTGTAGTCCCAGCATTTGGGAGGCTGAGGCAGAAGGATTGCTCTAAGTTTGAGGTCAGCCTGGGCTACAGAGTGAGCCCATCTCTGACAGAACGGTGAAGCCAAACAAAAGGTAACTAGTAATAGTTATAAGTACATCCACTTGGCCAGCCCAGGAGTGGAGACACAGCAGCGCTGTGCCGTGTTGAGCCGGAGGCCGGTTACTGTTCCCATGGCAGCAGGAGAAAGACAACGAACCAGCGGCAATCAGCGTGTACTCACCAAGGATGCCGTCAAACGTGGCTGACACTGCAGTAGTGGGCGTGCTTGCTCAGCGAGCTTGAGGACCGGGCTTCAGTTTCCAGGGTAGATCCCGAATAACAAGCTGGCAGCTGACAGTGCACACTGCTCTTCAGAAGACCCGAGTCCAGTCCCCAGCAGCCACCTGGGTGATGCAAGGCCTCGCACCGAGCAGTGTGGAGGATAAAGACTGTCAGTGAAGTCACAGTTTAAGGAAACTGAGAGACTTGGAGGGAAGAAGTGTCCTAACGGGACTGTCTGAGGAAGCCGCCTGGGGTCAGACACGTGGTGCTGTGGGCCCAAGAAAGGAAAGGTTCTGGAGAGTGGGCTCCCCAAAGCTCTGGGAGGGAGTCAGTCTTTAGGGTAAGCACCTGCCAAGTCCTGTTCGCTTGAGGGATCTTTGTTCTCATGGTAACTGGCCAGAGGTACATTTGGGTTAGTATGGATTATACTGGCCATGTTGAGCCACCTAGCATCAGTTTGACCTTTTAAGGAGTTTCAGACTGAGTACTGGGGTCACCCACAGGAACACTGGAATCTGCAGCAGGTCCCAAATAATCCCCTGGAGACAGCTGACAGTGGTCCTGTGTGGAGCCAGCATTGCAGCAGGAGACTCCAACTGTCACTGGAGCTGCTCTTACCAGGCCACCTAGTGCACCCTACCCAGATTCTGCTCTCAACTCTCCCACAGCGACAAATGAGGTCCACTGGAACAACTGAGTGCAACCCCATCATGGCCTGAGGAAGCCCTATGTACCCGGTGTCCAAGAGGGTCTGGGTCCAGTCTGAAGCAGACGGCTAAGGGATGCTCAGTACTGCGTGTACAAAGAAGAGGGAAGAAGTGGTGGGGGGGGGGGTTAGACATCTAGGGGAGAATGAGCACAACAGGGGAGGCCAGTGTGGAGCAAAGCCTGGGTAGGGCTCACTGGCCTGGGTGGCCTTAGCCCAGGGAGTGTGAAGAATAAGCTTGGCCTGGGGATAATCCTGGTAACCAGGTTTAGGACTGTGTCTATGTGCTCCTGGAACAAAAGCCTCTTAGGAGGCCGGGGATGAGGTTGGGAAAGTGCTTGCCAAGCAAGCACAAGGCTCTGCGTTCTAACCCTGACCCTGCGCGTACCAGGCCTGCCGCGCCTGTAACCCTGGCACTCTAGGTGAAGGCAAGAGGACAGGAACCAGTTCATCTTCAGCTGTAAATTGAATTTGAGGCCATCCTGGGTTACACCAGGATGTGTGACCTGTGGCAGGTGGTGGGCTTCCTACCCTGCAGAAAGGCCCTGGAGAAGAGGGTGTATCCTTCCTCGTGACAGCTGCCTCCCTGCAGCTGTTCACCTTGAGAAAGGCGGCTGCTCAATGCATGGGAGACTGATGCCCCCGCCCCCCAACTTCCATATCCACAAAAGAGCAAAGAACCAACAGAAGCTGGTGTGATAGAGGGCTGTATGAACCAGGAACTCTCAAAGGGACACTGGAACCTTCCTGCTGGCTGGCATCTGGGGGGGGGGGGGGGCGGCTAGGTTGCTCTAACCCTCTGGTCCGAGGCTGTCAGCCACCTTTGCATTGTGTGGTGCACCAGCTGAGCTGTGTGGGATTCTGGGATGACACTTAGTGAGGCAGGCAGAGAGGAAGCAAAGCAGCCACCCTGGTGACCCCATGTCATTAGGGCTTCCCTGCAGAGTAGTGGGTTTGTGAGGTTCCTTATACCCCACAACCCTCTGTCCAGGGGGTGGTATGGGGTTGCAGGCCCCCAGCAAGGGGCGTGAATGTCAGGCATCTGTGTCAGTTCTGGAGGACAGGAGGAGAGGCCAGACTGCAGAGGGGGCCCCGTGTGGACCTCTGAGACATACTGCCACCTTGATCTGCTCACTAGAGGCCCCTCCCTGTGGCTTCTCCATTCTTGGGGACAGCTATTATCATGAGCACAGAATGCTGGTAACTGTATTGTACACTTCGCTCTCAGGGGTCAGATAGTACTGTCCGCTGTCCCTTTCTGGGTGTCTGAGATGCCCAGGGAGCAGCTTTAAGCATGGAGGTCCCTGAGGAGGTGGGAATGGAGTTTATTTATTTATTTATTTTTTTTTTTAAGATTTATTTATTATGTATACAGTGTTCTGCCTGCATGCCAGATCTCATTACAGATGGTTGTGAGCCACCATGTGGTTGCTGGGAATTGAACTCGGGACCTCTGTAATAGCAGCCAGTGCTCTTAACCACTGAGCCATCTCTCCAGCTCGAGTTTAGTCTTTTGAATTTCCTTCTCTGGGTTCCTCCCCCCCCCCCCCCAAACACCATGACTGTAGGTGAATTTTTCTGTTCCTCCTGCCAGCTCCCAAATCATGACACAGAGACATTAATTATGAAAGCTTGGTCAATATCTTAGACTTGCTTCTAACTAGCTCTTATAACGTAAATTAACCCATTTCTGTTTATTCACGTTCTGCCTCGAGGCTTGATTACCTTTACTCTGTACTGCCCATGCTACCTTCCTGCTTTCTCTGTTGCTGGCTGGCCATTCTCCTGGTCTCCACCCTTCTTCCCAGCATCTTCTCTGCCCTGAAAATCCTGCCTAGCTATTGGCTGTTCAGCTTTTTATTAAACCAATCTGAGTGACAAATCTTCACAGTGTACAAAAAGATTATTCCACAACACAGGACCAAAAGCAAGTTGGAGAGGAAAGGGTTTATTTGGCTTACACTTCCACATCACTGTTCATCACTGAAGGAAGTCAGGACAGGACTCCAACAAGGGAGGATCCTGGAGGCAGGAGCTGATGCAGGGGCCATGGAGGAGTGCTGCTAAATAGCTTGCTCCTCATGGCTTGCTCAGCTTGCTTTCTTATAGAACCCTAGACCACCAGGCCAGGGATGGAAATCACCCACAATGGGCTGGGCCCTGCCCCATCAATCACTAATTAAAAAAGTACCCTACAGGCATTTTCTCAGTTGAGGCTCCTTCCTCTCTAGTGACTCTAGTTTGTGTCAAGTTGACATAAAATGAGCCAGCATAACTGACCCCTTGTCAACTTGACACACAAACACTACTACTAAGCCACAACCTTTGCTTTCTTTAGTTGTTTTTGTTTTTCAAGACAAGGTTTCTCTGTGTAGCTTTGGAGCCTGTCCTGGAACTCACTAGACTAGGCTAGCCTCAAACTCACAGAGATCCGCCTGCCTCTGCCTCCTGAGTGCTGGGATTAAAGGCATGCGCCACCACCGCCTGGCAACCTTTCCTTTCTTATTCATTCCCAAGATCTCACATTAATAGTATCACAATATAAAATATTCCAAGTTAGGCCAGGCGTGGTGGCACACACCTTCAATCCCAGCATTCAGGAGGCAGAGGCAAATCTCTTGAGTTGGAGGCCAGCCAGGTCTACAGAACGAGTTTTAGAACAGCCAGGCATACACAGAGAAACTCTGTCTTGAACCCCACCCCCCAAATCCAAACTTTAAAAGTCCCAGTCTGTGTTGTTGTTGTTTTTTCCTTTTTTTCTTTTTTAAAAAATTTATTTATTATTATGTATACAGTGCTCTGTCTGCATGTATGCCTGCAGGTCAGAAGAGGGCACCAGATCTCATTACAGATGGTTGTGAGCTACAACATGGTTGCTGGGAATTGAACTCAGGACCTCTGGAAGAGCAGCCAGTGCTCTTAACCTCTGAGCCATCTCTCCAGCCCTTGTTTTTTCAAAACAGTATTTTGTAGCAGGCTTTCCTTTGGCTACTAACCACTTCCCAAATCATGACATGGAGACTCATTATTAGTTATGGATGCTCAGCCTTAGCTTATGCTTGTCCCACTAGCTCTTACAACTTGTTTTAACCTGTTTTTCTTCATCTATGTTTTGCCTTGGGGCTTTTTACCTTTCAGTCTGTATGTCCTACTCTGGGTCTGTCTGTCTGGCAGCTGCCTGGCTGGCTGACCCTGGGCATCTTCCTTTCTTTCTCTCTTGTTCTCTCTCCTCTCTCTCATTCTTTCCTCCTACTAATTCTCTCTGCCCACCAGCCCCGCCTATCCCTCTACTGCTTGGCTATTGGCCATTCAGCTTTTTATTAGCCCAATCAGGTGCCTCAGGCAGGCCAGGCAACACATCCTTACATAGTTAAACAAATGCAGCAGAAACAAATGTAACTCATCTTTGCTTAGTTAAACAAATGTTCCACAACAGGGTTTCTCTGTGTAACAGCCCTGGCTGTCCTGGAACTCACTCTGTAGACCAGGCTGGCCTCGAACTCACAGAGATCCGCCTGCTTCTGCCTCTCAAATGCTGGGATTAAAATTGTGTGCCACCACTGCCTGGCTCAAGTCCCACAATCTTTAAAAAGTCAAACACTTGAAAGTTCAAAATCTCTTCAAAACATCCAACTTTCTTTTAAAATCCAAAATCTTTCTATTACTCCAAAATCTCTTTTAAAGTTTAAACTGGGCTGTGATGGTGCTCACCTTTAATCCCAATACTTGAAAGGCAGAGGCCGGCCTGGTCTACAGAGTGATTTCTAGGACAGCCAGAGCTACACAGAGAAACCCTGTCTCAAAAAGCCAAAAAATAAAAAAATAAAAAAAAATAAATAAAAAGTTTAAGGTCTCTCAATTGCTCTTGTAAAATAAAAAATAAATACTTAACAAGGAAGAATCACAGTCGTAATCAAATCAAAATCAAACTCACAACTGTGTAAACAACACAACGTCCAATGTCTGCGATCCATTCATGATCTTTTGGGATCCTTTAAAGGGCTTGGGTCACTTCTCTGGCTCCATCCTCTGCAGCACACACAGCTAGTCTAAGCTCTGACAGGCTCCACACCACCGATGCTGCTGTCCTTGGTGGACAGCCCACAGAACTGGCATCTCCAAAATTCAGACGTCTTCTGCAAATGGGCCACACTTTCACCAATAGTTCTCCAGGGCTCTCTTTATGCTACAAAGCCTCAACTTTTCTCCATGACCCCTTCAATCCGGGGGCTTCCACTGCTACTCTGGCTACACCTTCACCAACAGCCTCTTGTGGCCTTTCACAGTGCCAAGCCTTAGCTGCTTTCCATGACCACTTCATGCCTTCAAAACCAGTATACTACCTGGGGGACTCTTAAACTACCAAGTTCAGCTGCCAGCACGAGGTACAACCTTAGCTGCCTGTGGAACACAGCTTGTGTGTGCTGACTCTTAGGAAACTTCCCAGAAAACTTCAGTGATGCTGGTCTCTTCTTAATCCCTGATAATCTCTCAGCTCCAGCTAACCTGCATCAATATTGTCCCAGTAACACAAAGGTTTCATTTCAAGGGTGCTGGTCTCTTGTTAATCACAGCTGACCTCAGCCCCAGCTGACCAGACACCACACGTTCTTCACACAAAAGGCCCAGTAGAGTGTTTGAACTTTCCTCTGAACCATGCCAGAACTCCACTGTCTGCACTAACCTCAACATTCTTTTCTTCTAAGCTCCTACAGAACAGCCCACTGAGATCTGAACACTCAATGACTTTTCTAATCCAAAGTTGCACAGTCCTTATACACCCCCCCCCAAAAAAATGGTCGGGTCTGTCACAGCAATACCCCACTATCCTGATACCAACTTGTCTTAGGGTTCTCTACTGCTGTAATGAAACACCTTGACCAAAAGCAAGTTGGGAGGAAAGGGTTTATTTGGCTCACACTTCCACATTGTAGTCCATCATTGGAGGAAGTGAGGACAGGAACTCAAACAGGGCGGGAACCTGGAGGAATGGACAAACAGCACCCCAGCACACGGTTCTAGGTGACATGACACCCGTGCTGGGGATGAAGGTAGGTGGGAACGCTCCCAGCCAGCTGCATCTGTCTAAGCAGACAGCCCATTTGGGAACTGGAGCGAGCTGGTTTTGGTATTCTCTCCACATGCGGCAGGGTCTTAGGAAACAGGATGTTACGAGTCTGGGGGCGCTCAGAGATTCACCATGACCATGAATAAACTTCAATAAGGGGAGGCTTTTATCAGACACTGGCACCAGGATTGATTTACCCGAGAGCACTCCTAAAATGCAGCCCCCAGCCATATCATCCCAGGGTTTAGAAAGGCAAACTACACAAGATTACATGCAGGCAGGGGCTTATTTAAACATCTGTGTCCTGCTGTTGTCCGAGTCATCTTTTGAGCAAGTTTGATTACAACGCCTTTAATCCCAGCACTTAGGAGGCAGAGGCAGGAGGTTCTAGTGAGTTTAGGCCAGCATAGTCTACAGAGTGAGTTCCAGGACAGCCAGGGCTCTATAATATAGAGAAACCCTGTCTAGAAAACAAGAAAAAAGCCGGGCAGTGGTGGCTCATGCCTTTAATCCCAGCACTTGGGAGACAGAGCCAGGTGGATCTCTGTGAATTTGAGGCCAGCCTGGTCTATAGAATGAGTTCTAAGACAGCCAGAGCTACAACACAGAGAATCCCTGTCTCGAAAAACAACCTCCCCCCTCCCAAAAAGAAAAAAAAAACAACCCATGCTTCCCAAAGCTTGTTCAGAGAGTATGAGGAGGTGAAGTCATGGGAGCAATCCTGGGAGTGGGAAGGACCCAGGGGGGTGACTCAAGAACTGCCATCCCTTGCATGAGCAGTCAGCAGAGCAGTCCTCATGGCTGGGGGTGTGCGTTGTCACCATTTCTGGTCTAGGGGTGCGAGGCCCAAAGGGCTCTGGAGAGAATCTGCTTCTGGCAGACCTTGTTCCACCCCTCTGAGATATGGCCAAGGTAGTGGGAGGAATGGCAGCCAACGCTTGCCACAAGGGAAGCAATGGAAAGATGGTGGCACATGACCTCTGACCCCTCCTTTGCTGTCAGTGCTTAGGCAGACTGAGAAAGGCAAGCCAGCAGCTTCGATGGTGTCAGTTGTGATTGCCACCTCTTAAGTTGTTGTTGTTGGTTTTTTTTTTTTTACTCTTTGGGGCCCACCACCCAGCTCTCAGATAAATACATGGAGACTTATTCTTACTTATGAATGCCTGACCTTAGCTTGGCTTGTTTCTAGCCAGGTTTTCTTAAATTATCTCATTTCTCTTTAATTACTATTTTGCCTCTGGGCTTTTTACCTTTCTTTATTCTATATACCCCTCTTTCCTTCTTACTCCGTGGCTGGCTCTGTGGCTGGGTGGCTGGCCCCTGAAGTCCTCTTCTCTTTCTCCTCTTCTCACTCCTCACTCTTCTCAGTCCTTGCTCTCTCTCCTGCCTAGCTATTGGCCAACTTTATTAGACCAACCAGGTGATTTAGACAGGCAAAATAACACAGCTTCACAGAGTTAAACAAATGTAACATAAAAGAATGCAATACATCTTTGCATCATTAGACAAATAGTCCACAGCATAAATGAATGTAACACACCTTAAACTCATATTCCACAACAACTTCTCTTACTCAAGTACTTTGTGTGGAGGATGTTTTTATTTTTAATTAATACTTTGGTTTTTCCCTAAGGAAATAGAAGCAGTTATTAAAAGTCTCCCAACCAAAAAATCCTAGGACCAGATGGTTTCAGTGCAGAATTCTACCAGAATTTCAAAGAAGAGCGAATACCAATACTCTTCAAATTGTTCCACACAATAGAAACAGAAGGAACATTGCCAAAGTCTTTTTATGAGGCTACAGTTATGCTGATACCCAAACCTCACAAAGATGCAACAAAGAAAGAGAATTACAGACCAATCTTCCTCATGAACATTGATGCAAAATACTCAATAAAATATTGACAAACTGAATCCAAGAACACATGAAAAAAATCATCCACCATGATCAAGTAGGCTTCATCTCAGAGATGCAGGGATGGTTCAATATACAAAAATCTGTCAATGTAATCTACCATATAAACAAATTGAAAGAAAAAAACCCACATGATCATCTCATTAGATGCTCAAAAAAGCCTTTGACAAAATCCAACACCCCTTCATGATAAAGGTCCTAGAGAGATCAGGAATACAAGGAACATACCTAAACATAATAAAGGCAGTTTACAGCAAGCCGACAGCCAACATCAAATTAAATGGAGAAACTCAAAGCGATTCCACTAAAATCAGGAACAAGACAAGGCTGTCCACTCTCCCCATATTTATTCAATATAGTACTAGAAGTTCTAGCTAGAGCAACAAGACAACAAAAGGAGACCAAGGGGATAGAAGTTGGAAAGGAAGAAGTCAAACTTTCACTATTTGCAGATGATATGATAGTATACATAAGTGACCCCAAAAACTCTACCAGGGAACTCCTACAGCTGATAAACTCCTTCAGTAAAGTGGCAGGATACAAGATTAACTCAAAAACTCAGTAGCCTTCCTATATACAAATGATAAATGGGCTGAGAAAGAAATCAGAGAAATATCACCCTTTACAATAGCCACAAATAATATAAAATATCTTGGGGTAACTTTAACCAAACAAGGAAAAGACCTATATGACAAGAATCTTAAGTCTTTGAAGAAAGAAACTGAAGAAGATATCAGAAAATGGAAAGATCTCTCATGCTGTTGAATAGGTAGGATCAGCATAGTAAAAATGGCAATCTTACCAAACGCAATCTACAGATCCAATAAAATCCCTATCAAAATCCCAACACAATTCTTCATAGACCTCAAAAGAACAATACTCAATTTCATATGGAAAAACAAAAAACCCAGGATAGCCAAAAAAATCCTGTACAATAAAGGAACCTCTGGAGGCATCACCATCTCTGACTTCAAGCTCTACTATAGAGCTATAGTAATAAAAACAGCTTGGTATCAGCATAAAAACTGACACATGGATCAATGGAATTGAATTGAAGACACCAACATTAATCCACACACCTGTGAACATCTGATTTTTGACAAAGAAACCAAAATTGTACTACTGAAAAAGAAAGCATCTTCAGCAAATGGTGCTGGCATAACTGGGTGTTGATATGTAGAAGAATGCAAATAGATCCACATCTATCGCCATCCAGAAAACTCAAGTCCAAGTGGATCAAAGACCTCAACATAAATCCAGTTACACTCAACCTGACAGAAAAAGTGGGAAGTAGTCTTAAACACATTGGCACAGGAGACCACTTTCTAAATATAACACCAGTATCACAGACACTGAGAGCAACAATTAATACATGGGACTTCCTGAAACTGAGAAGCTTCTGTAAGGCAAAGGACACGGTAAATAAGACAAAAAGGCAACCTACAGAATGGGAAAAGATCTTCACCAATCCCCTGACAGATCTCCAAATATATAAAGAACAAGAAACTGGACATCAAAACACCAAATAATCTAACTAAAAAATGGAGTACAGATTTAAACAGAATTCTCAACGGAAGTATTTCAAATGGCCAAAAGTTATTTAAAGAACTGCTCAACATCCTTAGTCATTAGGGAAATGCAAATCAAAATGACTCTGAGATACCTGTCAGAATGGCTAAGATAAAAAACATTGATGACAGCTTATGTTGGAGAGGATATGTAATAAGGGGAACACTCCTACACTGCTGGTGGGAGTGCAAACTTGTTCAGCCACTTTGGAAATCAGTATGGCGGTTTCTCAGAAAATTGGGAATCAATCTTCCTCAAGATCCAGCTATACCACTCTTGGGGCATATACCCAAGGAATGCTCAATCATACCACAAGGACACTTGCTCAACTTTGTTCATAGCAGCATTATTCATAATAGCCAAAACCTGGAAACAACCTAGATGCCCATCAACTAAAGAATGGATTAAGAAAATGTGGTACATACACACAATGGAGTACTACTCAGTGGAGAAAAACAATGACACCATGAAATTTGCAGGAAAATGGGTGGAAATAGAAAATATCATCCTGAGCGAGGTAACCCAGACTCAGAAGGACAAACATGGTATGTACTCACTCATAAGTGGATACTAGATATAAAGCAAAGGACAATCAGACTGCAACCCACAGATCCAGGGAGGCTACATAGCAGGGGGGACCCTAGGATGACTGTGGCTTATAATAAGTTTTGGTTTTGCCCAATCACTGGACATGCTTTAGTGGAACATTTCACTATTAGGATAAGAATTTGTACTGTATCAGGCTGATGAAAGGAGATGCTGGCTGTACTTCCAGGAGGGAAGGCTAAAATCTTTCTAGATTATGGATTAGCATATAGAAAAATGTCTCCCCCAGACCCTTATTATAAGCATGTCAATCTATAAAACCTATCTTTATGGAAGGTGTCACATGAAGGCAATCTATAGAACCAAAGAGTTTCAATGTAGTCATGTTTTAAGCTTTATTGTGTATAATGAGTTAATTATCACCATGAAATTTTTCACCAAATTGTACTGTGCTTTAATATTACTAAAATAAGCCGGGCGGTGGTGGCGCACGCCTTTAATCCCAGCACTCGGGAGGCAGAGCCAGGCGGATCTCTGTGAGTTCGAGGCCAGCCTGGGCTACCAAGTGAGTTCCAGGAAAGGCGCAAAGCTATACAGAGAAACCCTGTCTCGAAAAACCAAAAAAAAAAAAAAAAAAAAATTACTAAAATAAACTACTCAGGGTCAGACTTCCAAAGTTTGAACCAACATTGGCTACTAAGTCTTGTTGCACCCAACTACCTTCTTGCCTCCTGTGGATCATTACTCTGCTGGACAAGGTAGTCACAGGGACAGACCCCCCACAATCATAGTGTTTTATCACAGCAACAGAAAAGTAACTAAAACAATGTGTGTCTGTGCACCATGAGTGCAGGTGCTCATGGAGGCCAGAAGAGGGCATCAGGTCTCCTGGAGTTGCAGTACAGATGGTTGCGAGCTGCCTGACCTGTTGCTTGGAACTGAACTTGCAAATACAATATACACTCTTTTTTTGTTGTTGTTGCAATATACACTTTTAACTGCTGAGCCCTCTCTCCAGTCTTGAGATAAGGTTTTTGTAAAAGATGCAAATAGGAACCATGGAAAGAAAAACTCAAGACATAAAATCTTGGGAGGCTGAGGCAGAGGGGCTGCTCTGAGTTCCAGGCCAGTCTATGCTGCACACACAAACCATGCCTCAAAAAATAAAATATCACCAGCTTATCACCTCACAATGGACTAGGTCAAGTAGAAGGAATATCAGAGTATGAAGACAAGTCTGAAGTAATATCACATGCAGACAAAGAAAAATAAGAATGAGCCAGGTATGCTGATCCACACCTTTCATCTCAGTACTCAGGAGGCAGAGGCATGTGGATCTCTATGAGTTCAGCCTGGTCTACATAGTGAGTTCCAGAACAGCCAATAATTCATAGTGGGGTCCCATCTCACCTCTCCCAAGCAAACAAACAAAAAACCAAAACTGGACACTGAATAGAACACGGACCCCCAGGGCACTATTACAAAGATCAGACTCCAGTGAGAGTCCAGTTCTCCTCACTTAGAATGGTTATCCAGAAAACAAAGCACAGCTGAGCAGAGTGCTCCAGGCCAGGGAAGATGGAAAGCAAACGTAATTCTATCCACTGTTGGTGGAACTGGAAAGTTGGGAAGCAACTATGCAAACTAGTATGGAGGTACCTCAGAAAATATAAAACAAAATTAACGAATCCTGACACACTGAAGAAAAGGAAGTCATCACGCCAGGAGATTCCCACAGGCCCATGTTTATTGCAACACCAGTCACAATTTGTTAAGCTGTGAAATCAGCCAGATGCATAAATAAAGAAAATCTTGGCTAGGCGGTGGTGGCACATACCTTTAATCCCAGCACTCAGGAGGCAGAGGCAGATCTTTGTGAGTTCAAGGCCAGCTTGGTCTACAGAACGAGTTCTAGAAGAGCAGAGAAACCCTGTCTGGTAGGATGGAGTACTATGCAGATGGATGAAAGAAAGGTAGCTGAAGGATCAAAGCATGAATGGATGTATGAACAGAAGGCTGGAGGTGTGAAGGTGGCTAGATGAAGTGCCATACTGTCTGGACAGGTGACTGACTTTATGAAAGTAGGAATGAGCAAGTTGGAAGATTCTGTTTGATTGACATTTTCTTGCTGTGCTAAGGCTGGTCTCTGCCCCTTGGGCTTCATGTGTGCACTATCACTCTGGCCCGCTGGAGTTATTAAAGATCGAGTGGCTGGGTGAAGAGGAGAAAGCTTCTCCCAGAACTGCGAACACTGGACTCTCCAGGCATTGATTAAAAACAGTTTATTACGGAATCACAGGAATGCCCATGGATGGAGGCCCTAGGGAGTGGTCACTGCTGCCACCAGCATCCAGTCACCTCCATTCACAACTGTGGAGGGATGAGGAAGTTTCACATTATGGGAGATGACTCAGGTTCTCCAACACTGAGAGGCTGCTTCGCATGTCCTGAGAGCGGCGAGAATGCACTCAAGAGATTCTTTTAGGGGTGTATGAGTTCAAACAGAAGGCCTCAACACACTACTTCACATTCTATTTCAAGCTGCAAGTCGGAAGCTCTGTAAAATAATAAGCATGGTTGCAAGGAACTTTAGGGTATTAAGGCCCTCCGTCCTGCCACACTTCTGGGAGGCACTGAAGGGACACTAACAATGAGGGACAACAGCCTTGAGGGCTTGCAGTGTGGAGGCAAGGGGTCTGAGACAAGGCGGCGCAAAGTCAGTCACTGCTGATGGGAGGTAGGCCTGGGCAGGAAGGTGTCATGAGGTGAGTCATGAGGTGAATGTGACTAGCATTCCATTTCAGCATGCCACTGGGCATGGTGGCATTGGTAACCACAGCACTCTGGGGGTAGGACAAGAGGATCAGGGGCTCAAGGTCAGCCTCAGCTACACAGAGTTTGAACTTCATGAGACCGTGTCTCAGACAAACAGTAAAAGTGGGGCAGGTACACATCATCACACCTGGGTGCCCTCAGAACTTTCTGGTTACCACAGATCACCCAGTTGAGTTCCAGCTGTCTGGTTTCCTCTTGAACTGATTTCAGGAGCCCACGGGGAAACCAAGGGTCTACGAGGAGCTGGGCCTGGGGCAACCAGTCCCTCACAAGCCTGGTTGGGGGTGAGGGGTTAAGACAACAACCTCCTCACCTGGATTCCACCTAAGGCACCATCCTGAGGTCCAGGGGGTCATAGGGTGATACCCGCAGATCCTTCAGCAGGGCTTCTAGACTGTTCCTCAGCATGGCATAAGGCGGCTTCTCCTCGTAATTGAGGGCCATCACCACCTTCAGGTACTCCTGCAGGGTCTCTGTGGTTAAGACACCCAAAAGCACAGGAGGGCTGAGAGATGGCATCCACAGTCCCCTGTGCTCAGTGCCACTTCAAAGTCCCCATGTCTGCTGTCCATGTGTGGGAAGCATCAGTGGATGGCAAACACCAGAGTGCTCACCAGTCAGTGTCAGCGGCCGTCACTTGGGGCCAATCACCCACCCCCATCCACTTCCCATTCCATACTACTTCCAACAGATTTCTGTGAGGAAAACCTACGTGCACCTCTAACATGGGGCCTGCAGCTTCTAGCTGAGGCAGGATGGGAATGTGAGCAGAGTGCACAAAAGGAGCCACAGAGCAGAGAGAAGCAGATGAGCATCACTGTGACCAGCATGAGCTGCACACAAGCCGCAAAGTTTTCTCTGAAAAAGGTTTCAACCATTAGAAAAAGAAAAACAATGTTTAGTTCATGGCAGCATAAAGAGGTATGCCACACTGCAGGGAACCATGGGGTTGGCCTGGCCTAGCTGCCTTGAGAGGCATGCATCTAGATTGTTCAGGTTAGAGCTCATGGCTCCTGGGGCACTGCATGCTTTTCAGTTCCTGAGAACAGAGGCACTCCCTCAGGCAGTGAAGCATCCAGGCTGCTTTGTGTTTCTCTGCATGTTCCCTTAGTAGTGGAGGAGGCATGGGAGCTCGGCAGGACAACTGGTCTCAGACATTAACCTTGTGTACTCCGTAGAGCTTGCAACATCATCATACCCTGGCAACTACAATGTATTGATCCTGGCATTGCCACTATATTCTGTTTCTGATAAGGGTATACAAAGTCTGATTGCTCTTAACAAAACTGTCACAGCCTCAGTCTTGCTGTGGCCCTCCAACCCTGGTGTAATTTCT
>CABHPR010146927.1:15613-45454 GCA_902168415.1 Peromyscus melanophrys
GAGTCACAGACAGTTGTGAGCTATACAATGTAGGTTTAGGAAGTGGACTCCAGTCTCTGCAGAGCAGCAGGCATTGTCCAGCCATCTCTCCAGTCCAGCGGCACTTTCCCCTAACATTTACTTATCACATATGTGGAGGTCAGAGGACAACTTGGGGAAATGAGTTCTTTTATCCTACCACACAGCTCCCAGGGGTTGAACCCATCATCAGACTTGGCAGCAAGTGCTTTTACCCTGAGTCATGTCAACACCCCCAGGGTGATATTTGTATTTTCTAGTGTGTATATTATTCTCTATGTGCAGGTCTGTGTGTGTCAAATGCAGACATCAACAGCAGCTGCTTCCTCTCAGGTGTCACTCTCCACCCTGTTTTCTGAGCAAGGCCTCTCACTAACCTGGAGCTCACTGATCCAGCTAGAATAGCTGGCCATCAAGGTCCAACGATCCACCTGACTCTGCTGTGTCCAGCAGGGGATTATAAGCACACAGTGCTGTGCAGGCTTTTCACATGTATGCTGAGATCCAAACTCACAATATGCTGGAAACTGCAGATGTCGTAAGGGAGGCTGGCATGCACAGCACTCCTACCCCACAACAGACATTCATCTCTCCTCCCTCAGCACTGAATGTTACTTCCCACCTCCTGGGCCGGCCTTAGACTATTCTGGGCTTATGAGGAGTCTACCCCACAGGGCCCCTGCACAGCAGAGATGAAGCTGTCTGACTGGAGCCTTAGACCTCCCAGTGACTTACAGACGGGAAAAGCTACAGGGAACAGCCACAGAGGCTGCACTACAGTGAAGACCAGCAGATGAACCACATACCACCCAACCCAAGCCTCTAGATCTTAAACAAAATCTGGGGCTGAGAAATGAATCCGAAGTTAAGTACATCAGGCTTGGATTAAATTCCTAGTGCCCACATGTTGGGTCACAAACATCTGTAACTCCAATTCTAGGGGACCTAACACCTCTTCTGCCCTCTATGGGCACTGCACACCCTGGTGTACAGATATATATGCAGGCAACAAAGTCATGCACATGAACTAAAAATAGACTTTCAAAAAGAGCATCTGGCCGGGTGGTAGTGGCACACGCCTTTAATCCCAGCACTCGGGAGGCAGAGACAAGTGGATCTGTGTGAGTTTGAGGCCAGCCTGGGCTACAGAGCGAGATCCAGGACAGCCAGGGCTATACAGAGAAACCCTCAAAACACCAAAAATAAATAAACACATAAATCAACTAAGCATCTGTTTCAGGCCACCGCTGAGGCGACAGCCACCGATGCGCATGCTCGCCATGTTAGTGCTGACAGAGGCTACTCTGCAAAGCAGGGCTGGGGGGAGGGGCGCTCACTCTTCATACCACACAACTCTCTTTGCTTTCAAAGTTAAGTTTCCGAGGTAGGACACTGGGACCTCACCCTTGCTTTTTAAGCAGCCCACTATTTGGTACACACAGTCCTCATTGTGCTTTACAAAAACGTTTAAAGATTATTTATGATTTATGTGTGTTTATGTGCACCCTGTGTGTGCACTGCCCATGAAGCCAGAAGAGGGCACAGATCCCCTGAACTGGAGTTACAGATGGGTGTGAGCTGCCATGTGGGTGCTGAGAACAGTACCTAGGTCCTCTGGAAGAGCAGTAAGCACTCTTTTTTTTTCTTTTTTTTTTTTTTAAAAAACAAGGGTTCCCTGTGTAGCAGCCCTGGCTGCTCTGGAACTCGCTCTGTAGACCAGGCTGGCTTTGAACTCACTAGAACCGCCTGCCTCTGCCTCCCGAGTGCTGGGATTAAAGGCGTGCAGTAAATACTTGCTACCACTGCGCCATCTCTCCACCCCCTTCTTCCTCCTCCTCCTCCTCTTCTAACTTCTAGTGTTCATCCACTAGATTAACTTCATGACTCCAAAACCACCACCTCAGCTTTTTAAATATTTATGTGTGCATGCATGTAAGCATGTTCATGTAAATGCAGGTGCATGTGTGGCTCACCATGCATGTAGAGGTCAGACAACCTTGAGTGTTGGTCCTCACCCCCACCCTGTGTGAAGCAGTCCCTCTTGGGGTGCTGCTGTGTGCATAGGCTAGCTGCCCATGGACTTCAGGACTTCTTCTACTTCTGCCTTCTGTCCCGAAGTGGGAGCGCTGGGCTTGGAGAAATGTGTACTGCACCTGGCTTCGTGTGGATCAGGGGATTTGAACTCAGGCCTTCACACTTACATGGCACACTTTACCCACTGAGCCGTCCTCCCAGACTATAATTCAGTTTTAAAGTCACAGACATTATGTACTTTTTAATTACAAAAATCTGACCAAATACTACAAATGGCTGGAGGCATATGCCTTTGGTCTCAGCATTTGAGGGAGTGGATACAAGTGAGACCCTGTCTCAAACAACAAAATCCTACCAGTATTCATGTAAGAGACCTCCACAATCTACCTGTCTCAACAAGGAAAACAAGGGACCCAATCTGGGTACTATAATTCTATTAAAAAATTACAGGGTCTGCCGGGCAGTGGTGGTGCACGCCTTTACTCCCAGCAGTTAGGAGGCAGCGGCAGCAGCTCTCTGTGAGTTCGAGGCCAGCCTGGTCTACAGAGTGAATTCCAGGCCAGCCAAGGCTACACAGAGAAACCCTGTCTCAAAAAACAAACAAAAGTTACAGGGCCATCAATATGGCTCAGTGGGTAAAGGCACTTGCCACCAAGACTGACAACCTGAGTTTGATCCTTAAAACCCACAGGATCCTCAGGAAAGAGAGCACTGAAGGTGTGTTCTTAGCACTGCACTCATGCTGGCTGTGTCTCTTTCTGTCTCTCTGTCTCACACACACAAGCACAAACAAAAGTAAAAATAAAGAAATAAAATGTAAAGAAAGGTGTGTGTATGCAGGCATGGTGCTTGCCTGTGATCCCAACACTTGGGAGGTAGAAGAAGGAGGTCCAGGAGTTCAAGGACAGCCTGGAGTACACGGTGAGTTTGAGGCCAGTCTAGGCTGGTATAGGAGACCCTGTACCAAATTAAATAGATAAAATGTATAAAGTTCAATTAAAAGTAAAAGAAAACACGAGTATGTGTAAAGGTTGGGGATGTGGCTGAGTGGTGAGCACTTGCCTGGCTTGCACCAGCCCTGGATTCCATTCCCAGCTCCAAAACAACCCAAGAATTATGTGTGTGCTTTCACAGTTATCGTTGGGAGACATTATCCATTTTTACATGGTTTTGTTTGTTTGTTTCCTACAAGCAGTACACACAGTACACATGTAACTGGGAAAACCCAAAGAGGAAAAATACAGTAGGTAAAGAAAGGCCTCCGGGCCATGAGGCCTGACTGCCTCTCCCCATTTAGTACACACCTGAGGCCCTGCTTCTGCGGCTACAAAGTCCCACGAAGAGCTCGGGGCTGTCCAGGAACCTTCACGGGAGAAGCACATGGGAAAGGAGAGTGATGTATTAAGATGGAGTGTCCTTGATACATACACACACACACACACATACGCATGCACACACATGTGTGCGTGCACACACACAAACACACCCAAAGCCCACACTTCTCAAGCGTGGTGTTCATGTTTTACCAGATTTGCTGTGAGAATTCAATTAATGGATCCAGAACCACAGCTCTGGATAGCAGTGCTGAGTGTGGGGGAACCAAGGGTCCAGTTCCCAAAGCCTCTACTCAGAGGAGTTTCATCCAGCAGTTAATACGCAACCTTCATAGTATTATTAAAGTTTTAGTTTTTTGAGGCATAATGTCATGTGGCCCAGGCTGGCCTTTAATTCATTCTGTAGTTAAGAATGACCTTGAACTCCTGATCCTCCTGCCTCTACCTCCTCAATGTTGGGATTACAGGTGTGCACTACACCTGGCTTATGGAGTGCTAGGCAGATACTGTACTGACTGAGCTACCTCCAGGCCTAGGAATCTGCATGTTTGGTGACTGTGTGTGAGCTCACAAGTGAACACCCAATCCCACAAGACTGGATTAGTTATTACAGATATCTTCAGTAGGAATTCACAATATGACATGTTCTAATGTGTGAGGATAGCATGCATACACACACACACACACACACACACACACACACACACACACACACACCCCACTTAGGAAAGACAGACAGTGCTTCTGGACCCTCCCCAAGTCCCCTGCCCCACCGCTTCTCTAGTCTAGACGGTCAGGCTGGCTTCCCCTTCTTCTTCTCTCTCCTGCTCCCAGCCAAGCTTTCTCAAGCCCATCCTCCCGCTTCTCAGTTCCTATCATGCCCCTGTCCTGGCTACGGGCCCACTTCAGGCCTCCTGCTCTGTGACTCTCTAAGGGCCCTATGGTCTCTCTCTGACCAGGTCCAGCCCTACCCCTCCAAGCTCACAGCCTGCCTGTGGCTCCCTAGTGCAGAGTTAAAATTCAGGAACACAATCCCCACCAGCAGCTCCTGTGGCCTGGCCTCCATCATATCCTTCCCTGTCCCATGCTCCTAGACCCACAGGCCTCACTGCCACTCACTGCTTTCTGCAACCTGGGAAGAGGGTGTCTCTGTTCCCTCATTGCTCCAGGCCACCACCCTCACCTGCTCTGGCTGCTTCTTGCTCCATGACCTCTGTGTCCACACTCAAGCCTAGGCTGGCCCACACAGTATTTCTTACAGTTTATGACACCACTTTATTATTATTGTTGCCAGGAGATGTGGGAACAGAACGTGGACATAAGGAAACTAGATGCACGTTGGAGGGTCGAGGCTCTCCACCTAAGACATAAGCCAGCATAACTGACTAAGCTGCAGTGTTGGTGGGCTCCCTGGTTTGTCCCTAATCCAAGCCACAGGAGCATCTCACTAACCTGTCCCTCCTGACCTTTTAGCCTTTGGGCCGCCTGCTCCCTCCATTAGGCTTCATTTTAAAAGGAAACTACTGTACTACTGTAGAAACAGCACCACATGTTGTGGCTGGAACCGGAGAGTAGGTAGCAGATACTATAGGGGTACAATAACCAAGTAGGTCAGAGTACCCTAAGAACAGGGAGCAAAGCAGCCTGGTGGATGTTCTCTGGGGTGCTCCCTCTTTTCTCAGAGATTTCATCTTCTCAGGGCTCCAGCTGACAATCCCGGAGACAGCCTAGAGGTTTGATCTCTGTATGGACTTCAGCCACCTGTGAAGCCCATCTTGGATGGTCAGGGGCCCTGCTGCCATCCGGTCTATACAGATCCAGGATCTTCAGCGATTTCCTAGGGCCGGGTGTCTGCTGTCCTTGTGCTGAAGCAACACACCCTATGGACTCAACCAAGGCCACACTGCCTCAAGATACAGCAGACCCTAGACCAAAATGGAACTGTCCTTGTTGGCCAAGTGCACAGCAGAGTGCCTCGTTTCAATGCCATTTTTGTTGTCCTTGGTGTCACATAGTCCCCAGTCCCAAACAGGGACCTGCCGCCATCCTAGGTGCTGAACGGCAGTCCTAGGTCATGAGCTTGCAGCTTTTCTTGGTGCTGAACCCCAGTACACTGCTTCCCTCTGTCTTTCTTACCAACTGCTTCAAGAACAATTGCTAGGACCTGAAGACTCACACGCTGAGACTAAGGCATTAATCCTGGGGGTATGGAGGCAGGGTGGCTAGGGGTGCATGCCCTGTGAATGCAGCCTGTGAATGAGTTGTGGTGTCTTGCATGCAATGAAGCCCTGGACACTCACCTCCCAACCCTCACAGCTTGTGACTCATGCTAATTATGTAGCAGTTCATGGTGAGAGAACACCAGGGCTCAAAGAAGTAAAGGTACTCACCCAGCATTCAGAACAGTGGAGCCAGAAGCCACCCCTGGGTGGCATGGCCATAGCCCACACCCTCTTCTGCTGGAATATACCACAGAGAATTCACTTGAGACTGCAGAGGGCCGTGGCTCTGTGGGTGGCCACCTTCCCATCCCTCCCACTCCCTGCTGGGATCTGAGTTCTCCCCACCTGAAGACTTAAGTCCCTGGGCTAGTGCTGGGTGCTACAGACCCACACTCACTTCTGCTTCTGCCTAGTGATCTCCTCAGTGTTGGGAAGGCAGTTTGTCCATGGCAGGGACCCATAAAGCCACTTGAGCATACAGTAGCCCAAGGTCTGGAGGTCGCTGCGGCGGGAGGGCCCTGGGGAGAAAAGGGGAAAGGTGGGGCTCAGTCTGGATGCTCCACCGTCCAGCCCTGGAAGACTGTCTTAGCCATCACTGCTCAGTCCCCAGCCCCCCTTATTCTCCCCATGACTCTCACACACCCTGTTGCCTGTCACCTACACCAGTACCCCAATTCCTCCATCTAGTCATCTTTTGTTAATACACTTATCCAGTGAGCTCTGGGGGCCTGTGCACCAGGCCTGGCCTCTCATCTCCCAAACGGACAGGAGTGCATTTCCCAGACAGTTAAGTGGGAAAAGACGCAGCATGGAGCTCCCTCATCCTAGCAGAGACAGGACGGGGCAGAGAAGCCAGCAGCATGGGGCCGGCACTTTCCTTTCACCTCCTAACTATTCAGACAGCTGTGTGCTAAGTTAGTACGAGCAGCCTCACCGCCTGCCCGGGTGCAGTCAGGCAGCACGCCCTTCAGACCGCAGTCTGGTGAACGCACAGACAGGCAGATGGATGGTCATGACACTGAGATTCACCAAAGAGGGAGAATCTGCCTAGGGCTGTCACCCCTCCCGCACACTTCCCGTGGATAACAGGATCCTCTTCTTGTTCAATGCTTAACTCTCGTGACACCACAAAGATCTCATGCTCCAGTAATGGATGGCCCCATTTCTACACCTGCATTCCTAGGTGACCCTAAGGCAGCATTCATCACCTCTGCCAGGTTGGTCTCAGTCTCTGAGCCTCTGGAAGTGCGACAAAGCTGCTGTCCTTTGTCCTAAACCCCAAATCCCCACTGCTCAAAGGCCACCATCCAGTTCTCCCTGGTGCTGAAGGTGACAAATCCTTCACATGGCCAGGACACTGTCTATATTCCCAGTCCCCATCATGGCACCCTTTACGACCCTCAACTAAGAACCCATAAAGCTGCCCAGGACGAGAGCTGAGTGTCATGGTGCTGAGCCTCTCACCACATCCCTTGTGCGTGTCCACACTAATGAACTCCAGGTCTCCCTCATGTAGGCTCCTGCTGCCTTCTTTGTAGGCCACATGCTTGCCACCTGGGCAGTAGCGGAAGGTGAAGCCATAGCCCACCAGGGTCACCTGTGGACAAGGAGGCACACAGACCTGAGGTTAGGACTACAACCTTGGTGTCAGACTCCAACGTGGGCACAGAGCCTATGTCAGCAGCTGCCTATCAATCCCCGACAGCCGTAAAGGGGAAGACGTGGGGCTGCCTATGGGTTGCAGAAGGTCAGGCAGAAACTCAGCTGCATCCCTGCCTTGGGCCTCAGGTGAGACTGAACATCATGGTGGACCAGGGGTGTAGTGGGGACCGCTCACCTCGGTGGCTGGGGAGCAGAGAGAGCAATGGAGGGAAAGTGGAACAATACAGGATACATCCTAGAAAGGCATGCTCCTGGAGCCCCATTTCTGATCTCCATCACCTTGCAAAGACACCCCCAAATGACGGCTCCATCAGTAAAGAAGTCTAATGTGGTGGCAGCGTCCTTTGATCCAGGCACACACCAGCCTCAACTCTGAGGACTTAACACCTAAGCTGCTTTGTTCTCTTGACTCTGCCTGGCCTCCCAGCATCCCACCTGCCTCAGCTTTGAAAGGACCACCAGCACATGAGCCTTTGGAAAGATGCTTCATATCCAAACTGTAACACTGACTGTGTTTGGAGACAGGGCTCACATGCGCCAGGCTGACCTGGAACTCCATTTGCATTTGAGGATGACTGAACTTTTTGTTGTTGTTGCTGTTGTTTGAGATAGGGTCTATACATAGCCCTGGCTATACTGGAACTCACTATGTGGACTAGGCTGTCCTTGAACTCATAGAGATAACCTGTCTCTGCCTTCTGAGTGTTGGGATTAAAGGCATACACCACCACATCTGGCTTAGGGTGACTGAACTCCTGACCCTCCTGTATCTACTCCCTGAACGCTGGGATGACAGGTGTGTGCCAACATGCCCAGTTTATGTGGCTCAGAGACGGAAGCCAGGGTTTTATGTATTCTGGGCAAGCACTGCACCAATGGAGCTACATCCCCAGCACAACAAAAAAGGGTGTTTGTGCGTGCATGTGTGTGTCCATGCGTGTATGTGTGTTGGAGGGGTCTGGCTCTCACCTGGCTTAGATCCTCTGGATTCACAAAGACATTCTCAGCTGTCAGGTTCCCGTGAACATACTCATTTGCATGGAGGAACTCTAGAGCATCCAGCTGGAGGAAGAAGGTGTTGAGGTGGTATGACTGACAGGGCCATGGTAATGGGAAAGGAGCGAAACTGTCAACCTAGGGGGTACTGAAGGGGGTGGTATCCTGTCAACCTAGGGGGCACTGAAGGGGTGTCCTGCCACATTCTAGTGTAGCATGAGGAAGTTCACTGTAGCAGCATGCCTGAACATGGCTCAAGTTAGACTTTCTAAAGAATTCAGCAATTAGCCAGGCATGGTGGCGCACGCCTTTAATCCCAGCACTCGGGAGGCAGTGGCAGGGGGATCTCTGTGAGTTCAAGGCCAGCCTGGTCTACAGAGTGAGTTCCAGGGCAGCCAGGGCTGTTAAACAAAGAAACCCTGTCTCAAAACAACAACAACAAAAAACCCAACCCAACCCCCACCCCCACCCCGCAAAACCCAGCACTTAGCTGGTGCTTGCCTTTCCACCCACCTCCTGTGCAGACTTAACGCCCTCTGCAGGAGTAACTAGCACCCCCTACACACACACACATCAGAGCTCTGAGAAGCAAACTGTTAAGCCCCTTACTGGGGCTCTAGTAGTAGCTCTGCTGCTGAGCTACATCCCTTCCCAGCAACTTCCGCTGCATCTCCAGCTCCAGCTTTTACACTGAGCTCTGGACTGTCATGAGGCTCCAACCGGGTCAGTCACATCCTGCTTCTATCTCCAGACCCCTCCTTGACCCTGGGGTCACTTGTTCTTCTAGTATCTCTCCTTCCTGGCCAGGACGCTCCGCCAGCCCCACCCTCTCCACCTGAGCCTTCATCTTGCCTCTGGTTTCCTTGTTCCAGCTCTACCCGACATGGCCCGAGGGTCTTTCTGCCTCAGCTGCACACCATTCCTGTGGCTCCCGGCACTCCCTGCTCCGTGATGGACCCCACCCCCACCCCACTACAGACTGTGCCAGGACTGTGCCTCACCTAACCAGCACATCACTCCCTTGGTGCTTACATCTCCAGCTATGTGACGATCGAGCTTCTCATTCTTCATTAAGCATGGTCATTTATTTTTTGTTGTTGTTTTGAGACAGGATTTCACTGTGTCGCACTGGCTGTCCTGGAATTCACTCTGTAGACCAGGCTGGCTTCCAACTCAGAGATCCACCTGCCTCTACCTTCCGAGTGCTGGGATTAAAGGCGTGCACCACCAGGGCTACTGGCAAGCAGGGGTCATTTCTTAAAGCCAACTGTTTACCAGAGCCCTGTCCATGTAACTGTGAGAATGAAGACATGAAGACAGGATGGGCTACTCTCTACTCCATCTCAGCCAGAGAACGCTGGGTACTTGGTGACCATTAGTACAAGCATGAATGAGTGAATGGAGGAGTGTGGGAACGAGTAACGTCTCTGTACAAGTGTGGTGGTCTGAATGAGACGTCCTCAATGGTCTCGGGTATTTGAATACTTGGTCCCTAGTTGGTGGAACTGTTTGAGAAGAATTAGATGTTAGATGTGGCCTTGTTGGAGAAGGTGTTACTGGGGTTGGGCTCGAAGTTTCGAAAGCCTCCTTCCATTCCCAGTGCATGCTCTACCTCTGTTCGGGGTTCTAAGGTGTGAGTGCTCAGCTGCTTCTGCTGCCTCCTCACCGCTACTGCCATGCTGCCATCATGGACTCTAACTCTCTGAAACTGTAAACCCTAATAAACTCTTCCTTAAGTGGGCCTTGGTCACAGTGTCTTAGCAATAAAAAAGTAAGCGAGACACAAGCCTTGGCCCAAGCTGTCTCCTCGGCCTAGAAACTTCTACATACCACCACCATTCTTCCACCCAGCATCTTAACAGTTCCCATTCTTCCTGAGAGTCTAGGCTCAAATACATGGCCTGCACCTTTGTTCCAGGCTGGGCCTCCAGGCTGATTCAAGGGACATCATCACCCATCCGACTAGACCACTGGTGTGCTGGCCTCCCTGCATCCACGAAGATGAATCCATCTGCCTGATGGGGAAGCTGGATTTGAAGAGGATGTGGAGTGGTCCTGAGATACATACCAGCCTGCAGGCCACCTGCAGCACACATCTCTCTGATATCACATGCTTTGGGTTGTCATCCAGGGCTGACTGAAGGCTCCTCCCCAGGCTGGGGAACACCAGGAACCTAGAAGACAGAGAATCATGGGAGCTGGAGATGTGGGATATCAAGCCCTGCAAGGTATTCCACAGGAACAGGGCAGGTGAGTTAGGACACTTATCCCCACCAGTGCTAATCTACAGCTGTGTATCCTACCTTTGGCCTCACCGTCCCCCTTTCCGTAAGTACTCACACTGCCCTGGGGCAGGTATGAGAACTTAGGTAAACAGATCCACTTATTTTCGCCATTCCCGCACCCCAGCTCTCAGCCAGCGGGGAGTCTCTTAGGTATGTCAGCCCTTCCTCTTGGGTCTCTTAGCCTCACTCTTGGCTGCTTTGCTCCACACTGCTCTTTTCCCTTCCCCTCTGCTGCCCAGATGAAAGAAAAGCACAATTACAGGCAGTGGGACTTTGCTGGGACACATGCCCAGGTCACCTGTGGCTCTGGGAAGTCCAGCTGACTAAAACTCATCACTTGGAAAGCTGGACCTACCCTAGTCATGAGCCACAGCCCTACTCTGAAGGCAAAGATGTCCCCATGAGAAATGCCCATTCATGCAGCAGAGGGGCCATTGGGTGGGGTAGGGGGTCGGAGTAGCAAGTGAGGTGGCTCACCTGTACTTGTCCTGGTGAATGCCAAAGCCGACACAGGTGGGGATGGCCAGGAGCGGAACCAAGAACTGTTTCTTCCACTTGTTCACTGCAGGAGGCAGAGAATCAGGGTCAGATTCACAGCCAGATGCCAGGCTCATAGGAACCTAAGCCCTGCTTAGGCCAGAAGCAGAGAGTCCAGATCAGACTCTGGGTCTCTTCATTGAGAAGAGGTGCGGCCAGGGTGGGCACATCTGTGATCCATGTCTGCCAGTAATTTCTAGGCAAGCATGCAAAAGGCAGGCATGAGGGCAAGAGGTTAGAGCAACAGAGAAGGGCTTCTATGGGCTCAGTTGGTCGAGCGCCTGCCTAGCACATACAACGTCCTGGGTCCCATCCCCAGCACTGCATGAAACTGAATGTGGTGGAGCACACTGTAATCCCAGTACTCAGGAGGTGGAGGCAGGAGGATCAGGAGTTCAAGGTTATCCTTGACTACATTTCCAGTTCAAGAAACCCAGGGCTACATGAGCCTCAGTCTCAAAATAACAAAGAAAGGAAAGAAGAAGGGAGGGAGGACAGGGTGATCTGAGTTTACACGTAAAGCTGGCAAGATCAATAGAACTTCCAACCAGCCATAGCATCACTGAGCCCCTGGGCTAGTGCGGGAGGATCGGGTATGCTGAGATCTGGCCAGTGCAGGCTGGTAGGGGAGACGTAAGGGGCTGGCAGTTCAGCTGCTACCTATGGGGTAAATACTTCCCACCAGGCTGTTTCAAGGGGGCAGCACAACAGGAATGAATGCAGCTGGAGAGGGGCAGGGCATGTGCGTGTGGTTTTTTTTCACAACATGACAGGTTTATATAACCTAGAGTACGGCTAACAGAACAGAAAAAAATACTCGGACACCAGGCATTATGAGTATGTTTGTTCTGAATGTAACCAATTTGATTTAAAAATTTCCCTAACAACTTGTGATGTGACAGCCAGCACACAGCATTCATGACAGTCACCATTGGTCTCTCCAGAGCTGCTACAGGCCAGCCCCGCCTGTCTTCCGAGGCCAGAGGACTGAAGGAGATGGGCGTCAGGTTGTGGGTGCAAGTGGGTGCATACCCAGGTCTCTGGTCACCACATCATTGAATACCTTGAGGACCTGTCACCCAACCCAACTCTCCTGCCCAATCCCTATGGAATACCTTGCACAGGCTTGGCTGCCCTCTGGAAGAAGTTCTGCTCATTGAAAAGGCGCCCATCCTTGGAGTCCTGGGGTGAGAGAAGGGCAGTGGCTGTTATATCAAACTCCCTTGGACAAGGGCCCCAAATTCCCAGCAAGACCCCAGTGCCACACCAACAAACTCTGTTTCTTCTGTCCCTGGAGCAGCACAGTTCCCGGAGAATCGTGACTGAGCAGGCTGTGCTGCTCAGTACCCACCTCCCTGTTGTGTGATATTTTGTTTGTGTTCTGACAAATAAAGCTTGCCTGGAGATCGGAGGGTGGAGCCAGCCACTAGTTAGCCATAGAGGACAGGCAGTGGTGGCACACACCTTTAATCCCAGCATTGGGGAGGAAGTAGAAGATTAGGAGTTCAAGGCTACCCTGAGCTACATGAGGTTGAATCAGTCTAAAAAAGAAACAGAGTCGGGCAGTGGTGGTGCATGCCTTTGAACCTAGTACCTGGGTGGCTCACACCTTTAATCATAGCACTTGGGAGGATCACACCTTTGATCCCAGCACTAGGGAGGTGGAGACAGGAATATAAGCCGGGTAGAGACAGGATCTTGCCCCCATTCAGTCTGAAGATTCTTAGAGACAGGAGCCTTACCATTTTGGTCTGAGATTTCATAGAGGTAAGAAGTCTAGTGGCTGCTGCTCTGCTTCTCTGATCTTTCAGCTTTCACCCTGATATCTGACTCTTGGTTTCTACTGTTACGACTAATCAGGATCATACTTCACCTCCCTTTGATTATTTTATTATGGTAAGATCCACAAGTTTGCCCTAGACATGTGGCCATTACCTAAAAACTTCATTTCCTAGCCTGCTTTGCAATGAGGCACAGCTTCACGACCAAGTTCTGGCCAATGAAGGCGTGACCAGAAATGCCAGGAGTTCCAGAACAACCTGGTCTAGTTACTGAGAACCAGTCTCAAAAACAAAAAAAACAAAAAACAAACAAACAAAAAACAAAACAAAACAAAACAAAAAAAACCAAAAAAAAAAAAGAAAAGAAAAAGAAAGAAAAGCAAAAACCACAGTGTGTCAGGGGCTGAAGAGACAGCTCAGTGGTTAAGAGCACTGGCTGCTTTGCAGAGGACTCAGGTTTGGTTCTCAGAACCCACATCAGGCAGCTCACAACCACCTGCAACTCCAGTTCTAGGGGACCTGACACCCTCTTTTGGTCTCTGTAGGCACCAAACATGCAAGTGGTACCAAAATATTCATGCAGGCAAAATACTTATACACATAAAATAAAATTTATATACTTTAAAGATTGGGGACACACCTACCAAGTGAGTTCCAGGAAAGGCACAAAGCTACACAGAGAAACCCTGTCTTGAAAACCAAAAAGAAAAAAAAAAAAAAAAAAAAGATTGGGGACACACACACACATACACACAAGCACGCATGCACGCACGCACGCACGTCAAGCCAAATCTTCTAACTATATATACTATTCTACCTTGGTTCTAAAGATCACAGCATTAAACACAGCCAGGTGTCTCTGTCCAATAGCCCTCTCCTTTCTCCCTTCCCCTGGTCTCCCTTCCCTTCTCTTTCTCCCCCACCTCCACAGCCCCGTATCCTTCTAGGACATAGCCTCATGTATCCAACGCTGGCCTAAACTCTTGGTGTAGCTGCAGACTGAGTTCTCGATCCCCCTGCCTCCACACTCTAAGTGCTAGGATGACAGGCATGCACCACCCCTCGCTGTGCAGTGCTGCTGACAGAGCCCAGGGCTGTGTGCTGGGCAGGTGCTGTACTTCCCGAGCTGCACCCTGCTCTGACTGCTTTCTTGCCTGCCTCTTTCCTTCTCCCCTTCTTTCTCCGTTCCTTTCTTCTCATGTGTTACGTTTGGAATGCAGTGGCTACCTCAAAGACTTGCTGACAGAGTCCAGTGACAGTGCCCGGGATTCACTAGCTGGGGTCTGTCACATAGGAACTCTGAAGCGGATGGCCCTAGGCCTCGGGGGCTGGACATATTCCACCTCCACATCCTCCTGCCCACGCTCTCTCGGACTCTGCTTCCTGGCTGCTACAACAAGAGCTGCTCTTGGCTACACCTTTCCCCCCATGATTGCCAAGTGAGGTGCTCTGCTTGGCAACACCCTCCCCACACGATATACTCATATTACTGAAATCATGAACCAAATAAATTCCTTCCTCCCTTGATGTGTTTTACACAGAAATTTTGTCACAAAAACCTGACACACACAGTGCCTGACAAACATACTCTGTGTAGGAAGCAGGAAGCAGTGGGCAGGTAGGCACAGGAAGCCAATAGTACTGATCTTGCAGCTAAGTGGGGACAGGGTCACATGATCAGGAACCATCAAAGGCAGGTGCAGGGGTGAGCCTCACCTCTGCTCCCGAGTGAAGAGGAGTGTGCCTGGTCAGAGTCCCATGGCTCTTCACAGACTAGGGGCACCCTGTTTTCAGGGTGGGCTCCCCAGGCTGCAAGGGAACTCAGAGGTCAAGGGTTAATTTGAAAGCCCTCCACCCTCCCTTCTGAGTTGCCCTTGGACCACTCACCAATTTGAGTGAGAACCTATGCTTCTGAGTCCCTGATTCACAGGGGAGGGCAGAAGTGGGCTCAGCTGTAGAATGGCAAAGAGAGAAACATCAGAACTCCAGGGGAGTATCAGGGCCACTGATCCCCAAGCTGCTCAGAACCAGGAGCCAGTTCTCTGGTTCCCATGGAGAAGTGCATCCTTGGTCCTCAACACCTGTCCCTTCATGTTTCTCTGCCTCCCTCCCTCCTCTCTTCAAAGTTCCAGGGATTGAATCTAGAGTCTTGCATTAGGCAAGTGTGACAGTTAGATTTGTCAACTTGACACATATAGATTAGCTGAGGAGAAAGTCTCAATGAGGGATTGTCTACACTGGGTTGGCCTGTGGGGGATTGTCTTAATTGATGTGGGAAAACTCAGTCCATCGTGGGTGGCACCATTCCCTAGGAAGGTGTCCTGAGCTATTAAGAGTGGAGACATCAAGCTGAGCACAAAAACAAACATGCATTCAATTTTGGCCTTTGTTCTTTATGGTTGTGACCAGCGCCCTCAAGCTCCTGCCTTAATTTCCCTGTTATCTTGAACTGGAACTGTGAACCAAATCCACCTTCTCCCCTAAGTGACTTTTCGGCAGGGCTCCAACAGAATGTGAGTAGGACAGCCACCTTCTCCACACCCCAGCCCTGATGCTTCCTTCTTCTTGACCATCAACTTGACGGGACTGAGGAGCAGCAGCAAGGCTAGGGAGTGCAGTTCCGGGAGACTCTGCGGTGACTTCCAGACTTGATGAGGCCCTGAGGGCTCTGACCTTAACGATGGGTTAGTCCTTTGAAGAATTCAAATATAATACCATCTCTGGGAGGTGGGGCCAAGCTGGAGGAAGAAGACAACGAGGGGCATGTCCCTGAGGGTTATCCCTTGCCTTGGTCACTCCCTGTGACCCTTTCCTCTGGTTCCTGGGTGCCTGGTCAGAGCTGCTCTGTTCCATGTGCCCTCCTACCATGATGGGCTAGAACTGGTCAAATCTTGAGCCCTAGCTGATCTTTCCTCCTTGAAGTTGCTGTCTTTGGGTATTACGCACCGTCTATGTGGTGCTACATGGTCTGGCACACCCCTGTACACTGGGACGGGCAGTGTGTACCTTCATAGAGAATGCCTTGGTCATCCCGGGTCTGGAGGGCCCTGAGTGTCCAGTGCTGCCCTTTCTTGTCGGTCAGCCCTGTCCCCGTGGGCAAAGCCTGGAGTGAGGTGGTCACTCGGCTCCGCTTCAGTGTCTGAGGACTTAGCCTGGAGGACTGTGGGCTGCCTCTGGGGGTCGGGGGTCTGCTCCAGGTGCCTGCAGGGAGACGAACAGATAAAGCGGCGTGGAGAGAAGCAGTGCCAAGTCATGGTTCCACTCCTGTTTGTGGATTCTCCCCGAGCTCCCACAGGTCAGGATCTTTGTTCCACAATATTGGAGGCCCTCATGGGTCAGGTCTGGACCCCTCCCAGTGTGGTGGGGATTCTGACCTAGACAGAACCAGTCAGAATCGGATCAGAGACGAAGCAGTCAAGGTGGATATTGGGGACAGAAGAGATAGGCGGCTGGAAGAAGTCAAGGGAGGCTTCCTGGGGGAGGGTACACTACAGCAGTCTTTTTGGCTAAAAGAAGTTTGTCAGGGACAAAGGACATTATAGACATTTACCCCAAAATGGGTCTTGGCTATGTGTTGAGCTATGCAGAGGGCCCAGAGTGTTAGACTCAGGATTGATCTTGAAGGACACCCAGACATCAGGCTGGGAAGATAGTATGAGTCCTGTATGGTCCCTTCCAAAAAGAACATGTAGGCCAGGAAAAGAGGTACAAGGGACATGGAACCAAAAGCGATGAGTGGATAAATGAGAGCAGGTCTAGCCAGGGGTAGTACAGGCCTCAATATACACTCACCAGCTCAGAAGGGATTCTAAGAGATTAGGTCTCTAAATGGTGGGAATCGGGGAGCATGACAGGCCTGCAGGAGGTGAAGGCAAGCTGGTCTGAGGGAACAGATCAGCAGAGCTTAGAGATGGATAGTCCCTCAGGTTGCTTTTCTATTTACTGGGATATGGAGTCAGAAACACAGTATGTAGTTTAAATGGCAGGCTAGATATGGCTAGAGAAAGAATTCATAAATTGGAAGGTAGAGATGAAGAAACTACTCAAAAACTGAATGTGATAGCATGTGCTCATAATCCCAGTACTTGGGAGGCTGAACCAGGAGGATAGCTGTGAGTTCCAGGCCAGCTTAGGCTATGTAGTGAGAACCTGTCTCAAAAAAAACAAACAAAAGAAATTGTCTAGAAAACATACAGAATGATAAATGATGGCAGATGTAAGATAGGTGCTGGATTTGTGGAGTGGTGAGAGTCAAGGCAGAGAGCATGGACTGTGGACAATGAGTGTGTGAAAGTTCCCTGTGGGGATGGACAGGAAGGGGACACTGGGAAGAAGTTCCAGGCAGGGCTAACTGACTGATGTTTCAGTTGAAACAGTGGTTTTTTTCTCAAACATTGTTTTAACTTTCAGATTTCATTTTTATTTTTAATTATGTACATGTGTTTGTGTGGGTGGGTAATTTCACTTAAGTGCAGTGCCTATGGAAGTGGAAGAGAGCACTGGATCTCCTGGAGATGGAGCTACAGGTTGAGTTGTCAGACATGATGCTGGGAACTGAACCTGACTGCAAGTACTCTTAACTGCTGAGCCATCTCTCCAGACCCTTGTCCCAGACATTGTCCCAGGACCCCTCTCTGCCCCATCCAGACACAGGCCAGCCCCAGCTCTCACCTGTGGCTCTCTCAGGAGAATTCAAGGTATCTTCAGACTCAGAACTGTTACAGTCAGAGAGGAGGGAGGGTGGGAGAGAGGTGACAGTGTGTGACCATTTCACTTTCTTGGGAGAGGTTTCAGAACTGGAGTTCAGCTCTCTCCTTGAGCCTAAAGGTGAACCAAATGCAGATTAGAGTTCTGAAGGCCTTCCAGGCACAGGCAACCCTGAACTCTGTGCTCAGGGTCAGCTACGCTCTCTCCTCTGACCTTCGCAGAACAGCCCTGCTGTCTCCACTGCCCACTGTCCAAGTGCTCCTTTTCCTGATTACCTTTCCTCCACCAGCCCCAGCCTCCTTTACATCTTCCATCACTTGTCATTCTGCTGCCTTCTGAGCAACTTCTTTTCTGAAATTTTTAATTTAATGTATTATCAGTGTGTGTGAGCGAGTGCACCTGACACACGCTGCCAGATGACAGCTTCTGGGAATCCGTCCTTTCCCTGCATTGTCTGCGAAGGGACTGAACCCAGCTCACCAGGCTTGTGCAGCAAGCATTTCTATTCTGAGCTATCTTGCTCGCCCAGCAATTTGTTTTTGCAGCTGGGCACGGTGGTGCACGCCTTTAATCCCAGCACCTGAAAGGCAGAGGCAGGATGATCTATGTGTTTGAGGCCAGCCTGGTCTACAGAGTGAGTTCCAGGGCAGCCAGGACTACTCAGAGAAACACTGTCTCAATTCCCCCCTCACCCCCCCAAAAAAACAAGGTCTTGCTATATGGCCTAGATTGGTCTTAAACTCAAGAAAATTCCAATTCTCCTTCCTCAGCCTTCCAAGTGCTGGGATTACAGATATGTACCACTGTGTCCAGCTTCTGAGTAAATTCTCCAGCTCTAACTAGTCTGCCATTTAAAGCATAAAGTTTCTTATTGCAATGATTGCAATTATATGTGTATATGTATTTATATGCTTTTATATGTATGTACTTGAAGTTTCCTTTTTGCAAACATATTAAACATACTTTGCAAATATTTGTGTCTTTTAATTCTTTTTGCTTTATTCTTTTAAGAGTTCTTAACCCATTGAGCCATGTCTGCAGCCCCATTTTTGTTTTATTCTTGAGACAGGATCTCACTCAGTAGCCCAGGACTCAGACTCATGGTGATTCTCCTGCCTCAGCTTCCCAAGTGCTTGGAATACAGGCACAGCTACCATACCTGCAGCAGCTCAGTTCTAAGGGGATTCAGTGATTCCAGACACCCTTTAACTTCATCATAGTCCATGTGCATCAGTGACACACACACCCCAGTAACATGACAGCTGACAACTGCCATGAGGATGACTAGACACAGAGAAGACCCAGCAAGATGGCTCAGTGGGTCAAAGGACTTGCTACTGAGCCTAATGACAAGAGTTCAATCCCTGGGTCCCACATGGGAGAATTCGGACTTCTGTAAGCTGTCTTCTAAACCCCACGTGTGCCCCTGAACAAGAAATATACACTGAATACTCAGTGTGTTAATATGCATCCAACATAGTCCAACTCCTGCCTTGCACTGTGATCGTTTAACGGTCTGGTGAGGTACTAGGACTATGTAGATGTGGGATGGCTGCAGTTTACTGCATCTGGCTTGTGTTCCTGTTGGTTTCAGCTCCACATCTTTCCTCTAAGAAATAGCTGACACAGCTGTCCAGTCAAACTGTTTGCTAAACAGTGTTCCCATGGCTACTTCTGCTTCTTCAAACATGCTTAACTGCAACAGAAACCTCCCTTTTGTGCTCATGAGACCCAGAGACCACCCTCTGACAGGTATGTAGACAGGGATTTCAACAGTATGGCCCAAACTACAGAAGCTGTAAGAAACTGCAGGATGGGGCCGGCCTTCGCTGGTTCCTACCTCGAAAGGATGACACAAGACGCGGAGTGCCAGTCTGGGCTTCTGCATGCTCCTCTACAGGCAGGGCCTTGCCACAGTATGGGCAGAACTTGAATGATACTTTGACACTTTTGCCACAGACTGGACAGAAGGAGATCATGCTGCAACAAAGAAAGGGGGACAGGAATCAGAGTGACACCATCCAGAGTGGGAGCTGCGAGGAGCTGCCAAGGGCCTGTGCGTGCATGTGGAGGCCACAGGCCAACCTCGGGTGTTGTGCCCTAGGTACTACACGCCTTGTGTTTCAGACAGTGCCTCTCACTGGTCTGTAGCCTGTCAAGTAGACGAGTCTGGTCATTTCAGTCCACGAATTACACCCCCCTCCCTTACCACTCATCGTCTCTGAATCGCCAGTACTAGGGTTACTAGTGAGCACTATCACAACCAGATTTTTCTGTGAATCCTGAGGGTTGAACTCAGGTCTTTATATTTGCTTGGTGTCTTAGTTAGCTTTAATTATCAACTTGGCAGAGCCTAAAATCATTTGAGAGGAAAGCTTCAATTGAGGAATTGTCTACATCAGATTTGCATGTGGGGGGATTGTCTTGATTGATGTAGGAGGGACCAGCTCATTGCAGGCAGCACCATTGCCTATGTAGACGATCCTAGACTGTAAAAGAAAGCCAGATGAACATGAGCCAGCAAGCAGTGTCCCTCCATAGTTTCTAAGCCAAGTTCATGCTCTGACTCCCTCAGTGACGGACATGTAAGCCAAAGAAATCCTTTCTTCCATGAGTTATATTTGGTCAGAATGTTTTATCACAGCAACAGAAAGGAACCTGGGTACACGGTGGGTGAGCATTCTCCCAACTGAGCTGCCTCCCCAGATCCCTGTTATTGCTGTTTCTGCGCTTCCCTTTCATCTTTCCATGTTGGAATCTCAGAGCCTTTTGGGCCTGTTTCTTCTTACTGATGACTTACAGAACTTGCCTTTGAAAGCTACAAGCCATCCAGACAAGTAGTTAAAGATGCCTCAGCAAAGAGGAGAAGTGTAGGTGGAGTTATTTGTCAGGACCACTGGTCAGCTCTGTCCCACCATCCACTCCCAAATAACTACAAAGAGACTTATTATTAATTATAAATCCTTGGCCAATAGCTCAGGCTTATTACTAACTAGCTCTTACATCTTAAGTTTACCCATATGTTTATCTATGTTCTACCACATGGCCCAGTACCTTATTTTAGTATGGTATGTTTACCATCTCCTGCTTCCTCTGTGTCTGCTGGCGCCTCCCAGTGTCCTCTCAGTTTGGCTCTCCCACCAAACCTCTTCTTGCCTAGCTATTGGCCAGTCAGCTCTTTTATTAAACTAATCAGAGGGTGCCTTGGCAAAGACACATCTTCATAGTGTGCAAAAGGATTATTCCACAGGAGATAGAGCAAGCAGTTCCTTTCTCCATAGCTGTGGCAGAGCAAAAGACTCTTTTATGTCAATCATGGAGCTGTGTAAAGTGCTGGGCTGCAAAGATTGTTCTCAGATCCTGCTATATTCCCAGAGGTTAGCAGGCCCAGCTGGCAGTGCTGGTGAAACATTCCATCAGACATTTATTGTGTTCTTTTCTGATTATTCTGGCTCACAAGGGCTGGCAAGACGGCTTAGTTCAGTGGTTCTCAACCTTCTTAACGCTATGACCCTTTAATACAGTTCCTCATGTATGGTGACCCCCCCACCACAAAATTATTTTCATTGCTATTTCATAACTGTAATTTTTGCTACTGTTGTAGAATAATCTTTTTGTACAGTGTGAGGATGTGTCATTCTGATTGGTTTAATAAAAAGCTAAATGGCCAATAGCTAGGCAGGATTTTCTGGGGCAGAGAGAATGCTGGGAAGAAGAAGGGAGGAGATGCCAGGACACAGAGCAAGCAGCATGGGCATTACAAAGTAAAGGTAACTGAGCCACATAAAAGAACGTAGATTGCTGGGGATGTCTTTCTGTATGCTGTGTATGTGCTGCTCTGATTGATAAATAAAACACTGATTGGCCAGTAGCCAGGCAGGAAGTATAGGCGGGATAAGGAGAGAGGAGAATTCTGGGAACAGGAAGGCTGAGTCAGGAGACACTGCCAGCCGCCACCATGAGAAGCAAGATGTGAAGGCAGAACTGGGAAAAGGCCATGTGGCTAAACATAAGTAAGAATTATGGGTTAATTTAAGATGTAAAATCTAGCTAGCAAGAAGCCTGAGCCACTAGGCCATACAGTTCGTAATTAATGTAAGCCTGTGTGTGTTTACTTGGGTACCAGTGGCCACAGGGCCATGGGAGCCAAGCAGGACTAGAAAAAACTTCAGCTACAAATGGCATCCAATGGCTCGAGTTTCCATCTAAGTACCTGCTTCATGTCTCATGTGGGCGGCGAGACACCGCAATATGGCGGGTTCTTGGCATACAGGCTTGACCTACGCCACATGGTGTCTCCAAGCTGCGCACTATGCTGCGTGGTGGATATAGTTTTTGCTAGTTAAAAAAAAAAAAGGGTTTCTGGGCTACACGCTGCTTTGATAGAGGCACAGACCCACTGCCTCCCAGAGTCCAGCAGTGAGCATGGTTCCTCCGAAGCTGGCAGTAAACATAGTTCTGCCATGTTGGGAAGCTGAGGTGGGCAGAGCCAGCAGCCACTGCTGCTGTTTCAGTGTTAGTAATGCTGCAGTTTAAAGCAATAGGTTCACAATAAGACAGATTCAGATGGAATAGTTTATAATGTGTGTAAAAGTGTGTAAAATAAAGTCTTTAAAGAGAAAGTAAAAATAATATAAAAAATAAGCCATGTAAAGATGGATATCACACAGAGAATCTGGATTGTGTTGTCTTTGGGATTTTTAACTGCAGAAAGGCATTTGATTGTAAAGGCTGCTCAGTTAAACCAATATGTATATTTTAAAGGTACCTTGACTTCAAAATTTGGATCTAAGAATATTTTGCTTTGGAAAGGAGGCTCTGCTTTTGTTGCCACAGAAAGCCAGAGGCTACGGATTTGTTCCAGATTAAGATACATCAGGTTTGACCAGCCAAGACCCCCTGAATAGTCTCCAATGACACCATGGCCCAGATGATCCACCATCTAAAACAGTTTCAAGGCAACTGGCTCAGACGATACACCCTCACGGACTACTCCATTATCCTAAAATTTTCTTCGTGTCCCCATAAGAATACAGTGCCCTCATCCAGCAGGAAGTAGTATGAGAAGCTACGCCCAAATTCCCAAATATACCAAGCTGGCTTTGGAGATGGAACTGGCTCACTCCTTCTCTAAACCCAACCATATTGCTAAAAAAAAAAGGTTGAGAGATTCTTCTGTCCCATATCAGAAGAGCCCTCTGGTGTGGGACACAGAAAAACCAATATTTTTATTTAAAGCAGGTTGATTATAAATGTGATCTCTTTCTAAAGAAGAAAAGGGGATAGTTTAGATATGGCAGGAGGAAAGGGAAGAATAATGAATCTACTTTTAAAGAGCAACAACTTGTTTAGAAATGTTTTACATTGCTATGGATTTTAGTTTACTGATACAAGTTTAAACTTAATTTTGTTATACTGTATATATATTTCTACTCTCGTCTGAGGTATTATGTTTATGTAACTCATTTAGATTGTAATTGATAATTAAAAAATACAGATTAATAATTAGTCTTCTATGATAGTCAAACTTATAGTCATGTTAAGTTTTCTAGGTATACATAGAGATAATTCAGTTAGGTAGGTAATCTTCATACACTTCAAAGACCTACAGAATATGGCATTTAAAATGTTTTAAAAATTTAGACTTTCTGGACAGTGAGACATGTCTGCTCCTGGCAGCACCGGTTTACTTCAGAGAGGAGGATGGGCATCAAAGACACTCTATATGGAGTTTATTTTTTTCTTGGCAAAAATAGCCATTTGGGCAAGAAACTGCTCTTGCTTGGACTGCTTGATTGACTGGACATGCAGGACCCATAGGAAGGTGACCACTGAACTTTGCTTGGCAAAATGGTCCTTCAGGTTCCTGCTTCGCAGAGGAAACTGTCAGACATTCTACAGGACACAGAGAGAAGTGACTGAGAGACTCAAGGCCTGTGGGCTGAAGATAGATGCCCCAACTTTACAAAGGAACTTTGGATGACTGTCCAGGCTGCCAGCTGTCTCTGTCTACTCTTGTAAGACTCCCAAAAGTTGCTTGCGTCCTTCTCCCATTTCTCAGGTAGTATTATATCCTTCTGAGGTCTTTGATGTAGTTGAAGACTAGATAGTTATAATTTTCCTTAGTTATGATAAAAGATAAGTTAGATATGAAACCTTAGACTCACAAATATAGGATAGATAGGATATCTTCTTTAATTTTGCCAAATACAAATAGACTAGATATTATAACTATAATTCTTGCTTGATAATTGTTTTGTTATATGTAATTTTACTATGTTAAAGTTAAAACCTTCCTTTTAGGAAAAAAAGAAAAGGGGAAGTGCTGGGAATGTCCTTCTGTATGCTGTGAATGTGCTGCTCTGATTGATAAATAAAACGCTGATTGGCCAGTAGCCAGGCAGGAAGTGTAGGATAGGCGGAATAAGCAGAGAGAATAATTCTGGGAAGTGGAAGGCTGAGTAAGGAGACGCTGCCAGCCACAGCCATGAGAAGCAAGATGTGAAGGCAGAACTGGGAAAAGGTACCAAGCCACGTGGCTAAACATAAATAAGAATTATGGGTTAATTTAAGATATATGAACTAGATAGCAAGAAGCCTGCCATGCCATACAGTTTATAAGTAATATAAGCCTCTGTGTGTTTACTTGGGTCTGAGAGGCTGCGGGCCCGGGCAGGACTGAAGAAAACTCCAGCTACAGTAGATTGAAAGATATGGATTAATTTAAGTTTTAAGAGCTAGTTAGCAACAAGCCTAAGCTATAGCCAAGCTTTCATAATTAATAATGAGACTTGTTACATGCTACTGCTATGAATCATAATGTAAATATCTGATATACAGGATATCTGATATGTAACCGCTCTGAAAAGGCTCGTTTGATCCCCCCAAAGGGGAAATGACCCACAGGTTGAGAATCTCTGGCATAGTACGTTAAGGCAGTTGCTGCCAGGCTAACAATCTGAGTTTTATCCAAGTCCCACACAATGAAGGGAGACTCATTCAAGTTGTTCTCTGTCCTCTACAAGCACCCCATGCCACCCACACCCACAGACTTATATGTTGTCAGTTAGCTTTCTATTGCTGTGATAAACACCATGACCAGAATCAATCTGGGAGGAATGGACTTACTTAATCTTATAATTTACAGTCCATCAAAGAGGGAAGTCAGGGCAGAAACTCAAGCAGGAATTCAAAAGCAGGAACTGAAGCAGAGGACATGGAGGAGTGCTGCTTACTGGCTGGCTCCCCATGACTTGCTTAGCCTGCTTTCTTAAACAAACCTGGACCACCTGCCCATGGTTGGCACCTACCCACAATGGGCTGGGCCCTCCCACATCAATATTTAGTCAAGAAAGTTAGGTAGCAAACTCAGGACAATGGCTAACTGAGGTACCTATTTAACATATCAAAGTGGATGCTGGCTGCCAGGTTCTCCCAGAATCTCTCAGTACCTATTACAGAGTCATGCTGGCTGGCATACCCCACCCCCACCTTGAACGCCTCCAGCCTGAGCTTCACTGGCCTTCCCCAGCTGCTCTTCTCTATATAATCCAGTCATTTTGGCTACGTGTCCTCTTGGTTCTCATGCTTTCTGGGTTCCCAGGTGCTCTCTCTTCTCTTCCTCTCTTACTCTCTACCCTCGCCCCCCCCCTCAGGCCATGTCCAGTATGGACTCTTCCAGCTGCCTCTAGCTGTTTTCTCACTCCTATCTACAATAAACCTTCTCCTCAAACCCATACCTAGGAATAGTCATGTCCTCATTTTTTTTTCATTAACAAAATACTCCAAACTTGCCTACAGGCTAGTCTGATGGAGGCATTTACTTAGTTGAGGGTCCCTCTTCCCAGCTGACTCTAGCTTGTGTCAACTTGACCCCCCCAAAAAAAAATTAACCAGTATATATGTACACATAAAGAATATAGACAAACAATATAAAAATGATTCTGGCTCCTGGTTCAGGCCCATGAAGGAAGAGAACACATGGCTACAGCAGTAGGAATGTGTGGCTTTGACTGTTCACATTTGTTTGGACCACGAAGTAGAGAGCTGCAGCTAGAAGCTCCATGTCTATGACCTTGGTCTGCTAGCCATGCTGCATGCTAATGACCTAAAGCAGCAGCGCCAGCTGGAGGCCACATAAGTGGACACATAATTGGACACGTAGACCTGTTGGGGACACTTCAAATTTGAACTACTATAACTGTGTTTTAGAATATTAGTTGAAGATGTATTACATTTGTTTATGCTGTGGAACATTTGTTTAATGATGCAAAGATGTGTTGCATTCTTTTATGTTGCATTTGTTCAACTCTGTAAAGCTGTGTTACTTTGCCTGTCTAAAACACCTGATGGTCTAATAAAGAGCTGAACCATCAATAGCTATGCAGGAGAGAGATAGCTGGGGCTGCCAGGCACAGAGAATAAATAAGAGAAAAAGAGAAGGACAAGAAGCAAGAAAAGGAGGAGCAGAGGATGCTGGGAGTCAGCCACCCAGCCACCCAGCCACTCAGTCAGACAGGGAATAAGAAGGAAAGAAAGGAATATAGAATGGAAAGGTAAAAGCTCAGAGGTAAAAGGTAGATGGGATAATTTAAGTTAGGAAAGCTGGCTATAAATAAGCCAAGCTAAGACCGGGCATTCATAAAGAAAGAATAAGTCTTCGTGTAATTATTTGGGTGCAGGTGTCCCAAAGAGTAAAGAGTAAAAAAACCAACTATACAACTGTTTTGTCAAAGGCATAAACACTGGGGAGGTTTTTTTATTGTTATTTTTTTGTTAGTGTCTCTTTCTCCTTCTCCCTTCAGGTAGTGAAACTTGAAGCTTAGGTGGTAACTCTGGAACCATCAAATCAAAACTGGATGTGGACAGTTGTTCAATGTTGGCATCAGTGAGAGAGAATGTGTATTGTGTTAAGTCGCAGACTTCGGGTCTATTTGTTACTGTGGCATTTCACAGTCTAGACTGAGTAAGAACAGAGAGTCCACTTGACTTTTTATATAAAAAGTGGAGTGGTTTAGAAATCTCTGGTGTTTATTATTTTGTTTGTTTTTCCAAAACAGGGTTTCCCCGTGTAGCCCTGGCTGTCCTGGAACTCATTCTGTAGACCAGGCTGGCCTCAACTCAGAGATCCACCTGCCTCTGCCTCCCAAGTGCTGAGATTAAAGGCATGTGCCACTACTGCCCGGCAAAATCCCTGGTGGTTTTATGTATGTAAACTGTATGTATGCATGTCTTTTGTTTGAGACAGTGTCTCAATTACTTTCTCTGTTGCTGGGATAAAATATCCTAACAAAAGCAACTTAAGGCTCACAGTTCAAGGGTACAGTCCATCATGGTAGAAGTCATGGCAGCAGGAGCTTGAGGTAGCTGGTCACACCGCACCCAGTCAGGATGCAGAGAGAAATGAATGCTGGAGCCCAGCTCACTTTTTCCTTTTCATACAGTCCAGGACCCTGACCCAGAGAATGTTGCCACACACATTCTGGATAGATTTTCCCACCTGAATGAACACAATCTACATAATCCCTCCCACACGTGCTCAGACGTTTGTCTCCAAGGTGATTCTATCAGATCAGTTGATAATATTAATCGTCACACAGGCTCTTGCTGTATGGTCCAGGCTAACCTCAATCCACCTCCTGATCACTGGCGTGACAGGTGACACCACCACACCTAGTTTTGTTGGTGTTCTTTGGTAATTCCAGTGTTAAGCCTATGTTCCTCAGCAGTCACTGGGAAGAAGATGGCCTTTTGGAAGGAGCAAGTGCCTGACTAGGTGAGCCTTGCCACACCCTGGCTCACAGGGTAGGGAGTTCCACCTGCAGCCATAGAGCAGAGCCAGCACAGGTGGGCTCTTGGTGGGAAATGGGCCGCAGAGACAACAGTACCTTTGTGGACTCAGGGTCTAATCCTTGGATTACTGAGTTAGAAACTCCATCTTGACAACAACCTGGAAATGAAGGAACAGGGAAGATCCTGAGGCTCATTCTCACGTGAAAGGCACTGGTTAACTTCACCGGGCACTGGTCGAACAGCCAGCAAGTGCTACCTGAATGCCCATTCCCTTATTCCCCGCCCCCCCAGGACCGAACCCAGGGCCTTGCCCTTGCTAGGCAAGTGCTCTACCACTGAGCTAAATCCCCAACCCTCCACTCATCCTTTCACATAAATCTTATTTTAGTTTTGAGACAGGGTCTCGTGTAGCCCAGGTTAGCCTTGTGTTCCTGTTTTCACTTCCCATGGGCTGGGATCTCATGTGTGCACCATTACCAGCACAACCTGGTACCGATTTATAAAGTCATGAAGAAATGGACTGGGTTCTTAGCTTCAGCTCAGACCTGAGGCAGGTGAGAGCCTCTAGCTCTCCCACCCTGTAACCAGCCTAGGCTGCAATCTCCCCTCTTCTATTGCAGTCACATCCTAACTAGAATGAACATCGGATTCTACATCTTGTTACGGTGGTTGACCATCAAAACAGTGTCATAAGGATCCATTTAAAGCAGTTTTGAGGGTAGGCTGGATGTCTTAGTAATTCAGAACCCATACTCTTCTTCCACAAGACCCAAATTCAGTCTCTGCAGTTGGAATTTTCTTTGGGTTGCCAACCAGCTCCCAAATAAAGACATGGAGACTTATTATTAGTTTTGAATGCTCTGCTTTAGCTTATGCTTGTCCCACTAGCTCTTTTAACTGCTTTTAACCTGTTTCTATTCATCTACATTTTGCCTCAGGGCTCTTTACCTTCCTTTCATTCTGTATGTCCTACTTTCCTGCTTCCTCTGTGTCTGTCTGTTTGGCTGGCCCTGGCATCTCCCTGGTGTCTCTTTCTCTTTCTTCCCCCAAGCCTAAATTCCTCCTCCTACTGACTCTCCCCACACAGAAGTCCCACCAATACCTCCTGCCTCATTATTGGTTGTTCAGCTTTTTATTAGCCCAATCAGGTGCCTTAGGTAGGCAAGGTAAAACAGCAACACATCTTTACATAGTTAAACAAATATTTTGCAACAAGTCTCCACCACTCAAGTCTGAAGGATGGTTCACAATCACCTTTAACTTCAGCTCCAGGGGATCTGACACCCTCTTCTGGCCTCTCTAGGAAGCTGCAAATACATGGCATATTACATAGAGAGCCTAGGACTAGTGCAGCACCATCTCTGATGATAAACAGCCATACAGTTCTATTTGTGAGCTGTCAGGAAACAAGTTCAGGCAGGTCAGCATGGGCCACGATGTAAACTGCAAGCAGAGAAAGCCTTTCGTTTTCCAGATTTTGGATGCAGACATGTAGGTAAGGCACCATTGAGGCATATTATACAACTGACTTCATTTTCTGTTTGGCATCCCAACCAACATTAGAATGTAAACTAGTTTTGTGCAGGATTTTTTTTCTTTTTTTAATAATTTATTTTTATTTCCTGTGCATTGGTGTTTTGCCTGTATGATGTCTGGGTGAGGGTGTCAGATCTTGCAGTTACAGACAGTTGTTAGCTGTCATGTGGTTGCTGGGAATTGAACCTGGGTCCTCTGTAAGAACAGTCAGTTAATTGCTGAGCCATCTCTCCAGCCCCAAGAATATTTATCTTTATGATTTTTAAATTTCATGTGTGTGTTTGCATGTGGATATGTACATGTGAATTCAAGTGCCCATGAAGGTCACATGCATTGATCCCCTGGAACTGGAGTTAATGGCAGTTGTGAACTGGGAACCCACTTGGGTCCTCTGGAAGAGCAGTAAGCTCTCAAACATCGAGCCAACTCTCCAGCTTTTATAAAAACATTTTTTTAGATAGGATCTCATGTCGCCCAGACTGACCTTGAACTTCTGATCCTCCTGTCTTCACCTCCCAAGTGCTGAGCTTACCAGCACATACCACCACATCCAGCTTTATTTACTGAGATAGGGTCACTCTGTATTCCATGCTGGGCTGTCCTGGAACTGACTAGTCTCCAAAATCCTCTTGACTTGTCCTCCTGAATGCTAGGATTCTAGGTATTAGCCACTTTTAGACATCACTACAATTAGAGTTTAGAGCTACCCCTAAGAGAGGTGACAGTTCATGTGTATAATACATGCGCGTCTGTGGCGCAGATCCTTACATACAGTAAGTGCTCAACAAGTGCGGATGGAGGAAACTAAGGGGACTCAAGAGTGCTGAGGTCCCCTGTCTAAGGTTGCACAGCCAGTGATTCAGGCTATGATACTCAAGTCTGCCTTTACTATGCATCCATCCGTTTATTTAACTTATCCCACTTATTAACATCAGCT